>JADMNF010000043.1:0-210912 GCA_016097085.2 Sporothrix curviconia
CTTGAAGGCACTGACCAGTGTATTCGCGGCCTCGTCCGGTTCGTCCAGCTTCTGTCGCTGAATTAGGGACTGCGGATTCAAATGCCTTTGCCAGCCGACTCAACGATCTGTTGAGGCGCGTTCGTGTAGCGATCTAGGTGATAATCTTGGCAAAAGGTGTCAGATTATGCAACTGTCGTATATAGGGCGGCGAAGTAGGCAGTGACTCGGTTGCACATACTCAGTTTTGGATTCGAAAAGCATTTGCGGCTTGAACGTAGAGGTCGGCTGCCATCTCTGTACTTTCTGTTCGCGGGCCCACCGAAGAAAGAGAATCCAGAGCTTGCAGCACCGGAGCAAGGCTTTGTCTGGCCTAAGATGATACGCAGTTTCGTCAGCAGTTGGTTCCTTCGTGGTGTCCGACAAGAAACACCTCAGATGGACGGTACATCTGCCAACAGAAAGACGGTACCTGTTGCCCAAAAGGGCGCGGGGGTCTTGCGACATGGCGCTTTCCGGTTACGAGTTCTGTTTTATCGCAGAAGTGTTGCAGTAGGTAGTTATGGGATAAGTAGTTCGTGAAAGCACGCCGCCTGTAGCAATGACTGATGTTGAAGTTGGAGGATGGTTAGGTCTTTTCAAAAAACAGTCGCGGGGACACGTGTCTTCGGTCGAAAGCCTATGATGCTTCCCACTGTGGCCGCATTAAATAGCGGGGCAGCCATCAAAGGTTGGGGGCGAACCCTCCAACCAATGAGCGATGCCTGTGACGTTGCGCTATTATTTGGTCCGTCTTTGGTCCAATGTTCACATCATTAAAAAAAAGAAAATTCACCTTAAACCGTATTACACTGTGCTCTACCGCCGAGATCTCGCAACTTCTTTTTCTGAATTCCATTCCTCTTTCGACCTATACTATGATACTTATATGCTCCGTAAAACGGGAGGTGCCTTGATAAGGCGTAAATTTTCACGGACATTTCATTGCCGGCTCTCGGTCTCGGCCCTGGTATCCTCAAGCAAAGCTGCGAGGCACGATGATGTGGACGTGGCAAAACTCCTCGACCGGCCGACCTGGTCTGTTGCCAGCCTTACAAGTGCGGATCCCAGTGGCCTGGAGGGAGACTCTGAGATCACCCTTGAAAAACTTCGTCTTCTTCTCAAACTGTCAGCCTTGCCGTTTCCAACGTCGACTGAAAAGCAAGCGGCCAAGCTGAAGGCACTACGAACACAATTGCACTTTGTGCGCGATATTCAAACTTTCGAAACGACCGGAGTCACACCGTTGCAGGCTATTCGCGACGAATCGCAAAGTGCCATCAAAGCCCAAACCATAGGGATAAAAGAAGTAGAGCAGACTCTGCTTCAGGAGGAATCGACTGGCCACAACAGACGCCCTCGCAGGCGCAAGGCCAAGGCAACGGCGTCGGATCTTGAAAAGTGGAATGTTCTGGATACGGCGTCACAGAAGGCTGGAAGCTACATTGTTGTCAACGATGCGAAATATTAATATGGAGATGTTTCCCGACGTGTTGGCTAGTTGATAAGAATGCTAATAGTATACACTGCCTCATAAACTCAACGCAAGTTGCAGACTTCAGCCTTCCTCTAATAAAACAAAACCGCGAAACAGCAATTGCGGGTGGATGGGTGGGTGGTTTAAAAAATACACTTGAAAGAAAAGCAGACGCAAAGACGAGAGATAGACATGAAACATCGAGGGGCAAAGGACAAAAATAAAAGCGGACTCGAGTTGTTTGCCTAGTTTTCGAGTATGTATGCTGCTCCTTTCGAATAAGAAACCAATTGGGAGGGTAGTGTTGCGATTGTGCTGCTTTGCCTCGTCAGTGAACAATGTTCATCGCCTGGAATCGGGCTTCCAGTCTCTTCCTGCCGGATTTCTTCGTGTCTTTGGGCTGCTGCGACGCCAAACTTCCCGCCGGCTTGTGCTGCTCGGGCCTTGGAATCAGAGTCCGGCTCACAACCAGGCGGCCGGAGCTCTTCCTCTGCTGTTCTTATTTCGGACATATTCAGATCATCCCAACCGACATCTCTAAGGATCCGCCCGACAAGACTGGAATACCTGAGGTGATTGGTGACCGGCTTCGAGCATCCACATTCTCGATTCCATACACGCCCTGGATCCGTTGGAGCCCGGCGACGCCGAACTGAACGCATCCAGTTCTATGGAGAAATCCGAGAATAAAGTCATTCTCCGAGAAGACATTAATGATACGCCCCGAGACAACACTGCGAAGTGCTGTCCATACGCATCGGGAAGAGGGTGCCGGCGTCCCATGACCAGCACGTTCTCGACTTGGCCAAAAACACGTCGTTCCGAAAGGCTCATGAGGCATGTGTATATGACACGTGCACCGAGGCCGTACCAAAGCAAGGAGATGCCGCGTTCTCCATGAACTTTGTTGATGATGGCGTCGGCTAGGGCGATCCCGACCTTATCTGCGCGCACCATTCCCACGCTCCACGGGTTATCGACAATTTTGCTGATCTTGAGGAGGCCGCTGGGCCACTTGAAAGATTCTAGACTTGCAAAGACTAGCCACCGCAATAGGTAGCTGTTAGTATGGGTGTCAAGTCTAACAAGAGAAAAATGAAGCAGTGGCGGTTGAGATCGAACGTACCATTTCGGGTTGTGAACTCCTTCCTTGCATTCTGCCATGCGACGCTGCTTGCGACAGTGCTGATCGATGTACCGATTTTGCCAAGGTTTCCTGCTCCCAGCGGAGAGCATAAGCTTCGCTCTTGTCTCCCAATACCCGCCACGGACCCCCGGTGTCATCATCTCCGTGAGACCAACCGCTGATGCCGATTGTAAGACGGAGACGTCTGTCATCTGGAGCAACTATGTTGCCTTCGCGAATCTGGAGTTTTTGCAAGCCATGTAGTGGCAACAAACCTACATCTTGCACGTCCTTGGTGAAAGCATCCAGTGTCTTTGGCAATCGACCCCCGTGGGCCACACATGCCAAACAAAACGCATGCTGCTAGCCCCCCATCAGACAACGTTCCCAGAGCTCCAAGCACCGTTGCCGCAGCGGATGCACTAAGTCCAGAACCTCCTATAAGAGAGCCGATTTTGGCGACGGTAAGGGGAGGTGCTAGGCAAAGTGGCACAGTGGCACCACGGGGCCGCTGGCTCTCCCCCTTCTTTCTCTTCTGCCTCGTCAGGCCTTTTCAGAACATTCTCTTCGGTAAGAGCACTGCTTGCTGCATGTGATATTCCCCATGCTATGCGTGACTCCTCCCCGGCGACAACGGGAGGGGGCACACGCAGATGGGCCGCAAGACGGGAAATGAATGAACGAGAGTACGCTTGGTATGACTCCAAAGATAGAACCAAGAGGATCATAGAGTGGATGAGAAGCTGACGTTTGTCGGAAGACATCTGCGTGAGTGAGTTTGTCGACGACCCGGATGTTGCTGTGCCACCCTGCCGGGTCATTGTGCTAGTCGACATAGAGCGTGCGTCTTAAATATGTCACACTTGTCAGTACTATTCTCTGATAAAAAATACTAATAGACTTGCAGGGCTGTTTAGAAGCTCACCGTTCGAGATTCCTTTACCACCTCCGACTGTACCAGGCCGCATAACTCCCCTACCAGGTGTTCTACCTGCATGTCGGCCAGTTGCGGGCTTTGCGTGGGCTTGCGGCACTTGTGCTGGATGATCGGTTGAGACGGATATCTCTGACACACGCTTGGAGATGGCTACCTGCCATCTTTGGAGGGCAGCCAAGGCTTCCTTTCTCAACTCTCCCTGGGCACTGTCGGGGCTCGGAGCGTTTGGTGTTTGTCCCGTGATTGGTCTCGTAGCGATATTGCTGTTTTTGTCTATGAGAGCAGGCTTCTTGGACTCCGAGCTGAAGGTGCCGGCTACTGGTGAGCATCCAAACGCAGAAGCCTGCGTGTCGAAGACCTTGCAAAACGTGTTCTTGCATAGCGTTTGTGATGGAGGCAGTCAAGAGTACCAACTCGTCTTTCTGAGGAGCAGAGAGAATAGCACTCATATCTGCTTCACGACGATAACCACCTGCGGATCTATTGCCGCCACGTTGGGAGTTTCGAGGTGCCATCTTCTCGTTTGGATACGCACCTCAGGACCAGAGTCGGTATTGGGTGAGGATTCCGGAATGCCGTGACTTTCTGAGCTTGATGATGCTGGCCGATTGTCGTTTAAATTACGCGGCGTCGAGGGGAGGATGGAGGGTGAGGAGATTATCGGGAGGGATGCCATTTTGTTGTGGCGGGGAGTTGTCGCTGGGGTGAGATAAATAAACAGTCAAATAAGGAAGGAGCTGCCGACGTCAATGATGAACAGAATCCTAGGGAAGGCTCAGGTCGTGTTGCTGAATACGAAAAAGGCCAGTGAGTGAAGCTCCAGCAGGTTTGAGGAAGGAGCGAACGGCTTGGGCAAGCAAGCAGGCTTCTTATGGATAGACGTACCGGTCGTGCCTTCTCTTTATGGACCTTTTGTTCGGCTGTTTGGTATGAGGGCTATTCAGCAATTGGCCTCCTGCAACACCGTCTTATATGGCTGCGTTCTCTCTGAGTGACTGATGCGCCTCTTTTTCTTGCTCTGTGGGCTGGGAACAGGAAATATTTCTCTTCCATGGAAGGTTTCGTTTGATGGTTCTCGACTCGGTTCTTGCAGCTGGTTCTTATACCAGCCTGTTGGCCACAGATTGGGCAAGCCCGTATCTGCACCTTTCCGCCCTGTACAACCACGTACAGCAGCAATGGAAAATACTCAAGAAATGTGGGCAGGTTGTGTGACAGCCAGAGTTTAGCACTCATCGGTAATTGTCCTTGGCCGAGACATTGTGATGTGGCAGACGTGATGCCTGTACGGAGGACGTCGTGCGCTCCCCGTACATTGTTAAGACATGCCATCGCAAACCTTTCCGTAGACCTTGAAGGATATACATGGGTCCGGCGTCTACAATCGTCTACAACGAGGCAAGTGAGTTCCGTGATCGCGCAAGTGTGACAGTAGCAATATTTGATAACTGCCAAGCCGGGCCCGCGGGCTGAAGATATGAAGTAGACTGCATGTAGGCTCTACACGGCTCTGATATTCATCGATATTCAACGGACAGTTGCATTTCTTGGGTCTGCTCTGAGCCCATTTGATAATATTTTCTGTAGAATAGACAGCAGACAAAACTTTACCTCTCTCTCGTCGATAGAGGAGGCCCGCTTTCTCTCCTCTCCTCAAAAGCAGACTTCCTATAATATCTTACTGCTGCCAAAGCTCGATAGATGGAAGGGAATCATTACGCTTTATAACAATAGCCAAGAATGTGGAGGTCTTGTTGTCGTAACTACTCAGTATCTTCCGTTAAAAGGCAGTCCAAAGTTTCAGCTTCAGCCCAACCGTCCGTTGTGGGCCAGGCCAGGCCAGGATCCAGGGGCGACAAGTGACTGCCCTAGTCTAGTCTAGCCGCTAAAGTGCCCTGAACAGCCTTGCCTGCATAACGGACTATGGAAGCACCTGCTCCCTCTTCATGGCTACACACCTTCCAAAATACGAGCTCTCTCCATAGAACAACAACAACAACAGCATCATCATCGACAATCCCCATGCATTCGACTGGGAGCACCTTTTTCACCTGCTAGTTCGAATTTGTGGAGGCTACAGCCCCTTGTGCAACGCCAGTAGTGACGGCAGAAACATTCGCTTTCAGGCACTGCCCACATCTACTGCCCAACGTTCATCGGGTCGACGCCTTGGTCTGATTATATATCCAGGCTGGCGACATGGCACGGCTACCGGATCACTTGCCAGGATCGGCGCCTCCATCAATGAAACGCTTGCCCGAAGGTAGCTCCCGAGGTCCCTTGGCTTCGATTTCGACACAGGCAGCAGTGGCAAGTTCACCGTCATTACAGTCCGGACCCGTGCAACAAAGAACCCGGAACTCACGCAAGACTCGTCACACGCGCGACACGTCTGTCGCGTCCGCTAGCCTAGAGTCATCGGACCTCGCCAATATCGACCTTTCCCAGTTACATGTAGAATCCGACTCGTCAGACTCCGACTACAGGGCCACGCGGTGCGCTGTTGATGGCTCCGGCCACTCCGCTCCATGAGTAATCCGTTTCCTTCATTCTTCTCACCAAAGAAGAAAAAGAGTGCCCAAGACGGGCCGTACCGAGGACTTGGAGACTCCGCGTCTAGCGGCAATGGCGAGCCGTCGGCCTCTCGCTTCAACGATGGCCACCGGGGAGGGTCTGGCTTCCTGGCGCCCTCTGGTTCCCTTGCAAATCTCAGACCAAGTTTTTCAACCGGCCCCTGCATCACATGCGGGTCCCTTATGCGCTGGGCCCACGGCGCGATAGCTTTCCGATGTGGTATTTGCTTGACTGTGAACGACCTAGTCCCTACCGACAACCTGGTTGGTGAAATCCGCGAGGCCGGCATAAAGCCACGGGCTACAGCCTCCAGCCCCATATCCATTGAGCAGACGCAGTTCATTATTTCTCAGTGCCTGAGATCCTATCTCGAGGCTGTCTTACAAGACGTCGACGTCAGCAAGACGGGTTGCCCACCGGTCGAGCTACTACCTAGTGCTAGAGGGTCGAATACACGCCCACTTGAAGCAAGCGCGGTGACACCCAAATCTGAGACTCAAGCCAGACCACATACCATGCCAAACCAAGATCGATCTTTGGATATCGCAGTCCCCTCGCACACACGGTCTTCGGTACCACCGAGCATTCCCATCAACCACAGTGATGCTGGGCCAGCAAAAACCCAGCGCCTTCCGTGCACCACAGAAACACATTTGAAAGGGAAGCTACCAACAGCTCACGCACTGTCTAATTCTTTGGCGTATGGCCAACAGTCTGAACTTGGCTGTTCTGCTTCTTTGCTTCCCTCCGCCGAGGTGCTCAAGAGAGAATTGCCGCCGCCTTCTCCCGGCCAGAAGCCAATAAAAAATGTTGGAGAGGAACGAGAGGCGAAAAAAATATTCTTGCCTCTTGAAGACTATGTCATCAGTCACATAGTTTTCGACAGACAGCTTAGACAAGTCATTTGCTGTCAAACCTCGTCCAGGGCAAGCACCATTAGCCCAAAAAGAGCCCATGTATACCACCAGCGAAGCAAAGAAGCATGGAAAGGATATGGCATCTCTGCATTCCCAATATGTGCTCCGGTCCGATACGTTGCGATACAATGGCCAAGTTCATGGGCAGCCAAGTCAAGCCTTCATCGCCGACAAGACATCGATAACAAAGGCAGGCCCCATGCTAGTACAAGCCACGGGGCCACTATACGACCAATCGATGTTGACTGGGCGTCGGTCAACGAGTGGTACACCATCTTCCTAAATGCAGGAGTGGCATGGGAAACCATATACAACCAGCTCGTTGATGAAGGAAAATGTGCACCGCAACCGTCTTTCCTTCTCCAGGAGATAGAGTCCAACATTCTCAAAGGCCAACAGCATGCCCAACGCGTCTTGCTGAAGTCCATTGAAACAGTTCTCAAGCGTCCAGGCCGTCGCATTGGTGAATTTGGAGACTTTCGCTTTCTCATCATTGCTCTTGCGAATCCACTCTTGCATGCAACATGCAAGGTTTTCCAGGGAAACTATCAACACAGCGAATACGATCGTATGCCTCCTTCATCGACATCATCGAATGCGCATCAGGGAACCGGCCCGGCGTCAGGTCAGCACTCGGTAATTATCAAGCGCATTCTAGGCTTGATTTCAAACTCATCCGACGCATGGCATAGCCAGATCATAGCCTGCTTTGCTCGATTTCCAGAAACACTGTTCTTGCAAACAAAGGATCTTGTTGGCGGGTTCTTGGCCTATCGGCTTGTCCGCTTTAACGAAAAAAAGGAGTCGAAGCATATTGAAGTCTCGGATCCCTTGGTGCCCAAAGTGGCCGAGGGCGCATCGGCGGCATCCTTCCATGCCGCCTTAAATGAAGCTTCTAGGTCGGCTAAAAGTTCCAAGAAGCTCGAAGAAAAAAAGATCCTGCACGGCGATGACTGGCAAATCAAGGCTGCGGTGCGCGTTTTGAAGCTTCTCTTCACAGCAAACAACTCACCAGGAGCCGTACCGAACATTTCCCGGGCTCGGCGTGACATTGCCGATGCTAATAACTGTGGGCGCGCTCGTCTTCGTGGCCAAATAGTTCCAACGTCAGATTTTTATATCACCCTGCTCGACAATTGTGATTTGGTTTCTGACTTCGAAGGATGGGAACAACAAACAGCAAAATTTTCATTTTGCCAGTACCCTTTCCTACTGAGTGTCTGGGCCAAGATTCAAATTCTGGAGTACGAGGCTCGCCGTCAGATGAAAATCAAGGCACGGGATGCCTTCTTCGACAGCATCATGACTCGGCGAAACTTCGACCAGCACCTCATTCTGAATGTTCGTCGAGATTGTCTCGTGGAAGATAGCCTCAAAGGAGTGAGCGCAGCAATTGGAAGCGGCACAGATGACATCAAAAAAGGACTGCGTATCATCTTTAATGGAGAAGAAGGCATTGATGCTGGCGGCCTACGCAAAGAATGGTTTTTACTGCTTGTCAGAGAAGTATTCAACCCTGACCATGGTACGTACCGGCGTTTGCCTTATACTGATCATCTCCGTATGATACCATGTTTTTTTGTATTCGAATATGCCCTAACAAATATAGGAATGTTTGCATACGACGAGGATTCACAATACTGTTACTTCAATCGGCCTCCTTTGAGACATCGGACCAGTTCTTCCTCGTTGGGGTGGTAATGGGCCTGGCCATTTACAACTCGACAATATTGGATGTCGCTCTTCCTCCGTTCGCCTTCAGAAAGCTTCTTCTTGCCGCGCCCACCCCCACCACAGGTGTTCTTGCAAAGTCGTCGCGGCCTAGCATGAACTATACTCTGGCCGACCTTGCGGAATATCGACCACGCCTAGCCAAAAGCTTGCAGCAATTACTTGACTACGATGGCGACGTTGAGGCCACATTTTGCCTCGATTTTACCATCACAACTGAAAGATTTGGACACGCAAACATTGTGCCACTCTGTCCAGGGGGGATTCGCGACCGGTAACGAACTCGAACCGAGGGGAATATGTCAGCATGTACGTACGCTACTTGCTGGACACCTCCATCTCTCGTCAATTTGAGCCGTTCAAGCGTGGTTTCTTTACAGTGTGTGGATGCAACGCTCTGGGACTGTTCCGGCCCGAGGAGATTGAGCTTCTAATTCGCGGTTCTGACGAGCCCCTCGATGTCGCCTCGCTCAGGCTTGCTGCACGTTATGAGAATTGGCCATCTGTCGACCCTTCAGAAAAAGAACCAACCATCAGATGGTTTTGGGAGGTCTTCTATGAGGCATCTCCAGAGAACCAACGAAAACTGCTCATTTTCATTACAGGAAGTGACCGAATCCCTGCAACAGGGCCAGCATCACTATCTATTCGCATCCTCTATCTCGGCAATGACACAGGCCGATTTCCCACAGCAAGAACATGCTTCAACATACTTACGTTGTATCGATATGCTTCGAAAGACACATTGAGCACTAAACTTTGGGGGGCGGTGCGTGGGAGTCAGGGCTTTGGCCTGAAATAGGCCACGCAATGCCCGAAGAATCTGGGAGGCTGAGCAAGCAAGACACATGGGACCCGGTCAGGTATCTTGGGAAGGGAGGCGCGTGGGTTGTGCGCACAGAGAGGCATAGGGACGGCAGAGATAGTGAGGTATACGGTTAAAGGCATACCACTTAATATGGGCTGCGGTAGACGCTTCTCAACTGGTTTTCAATTGTATTTATCGTACACACACGTTGGAACTAGCCACTTCACATTGCTTGCTTCATGGCGGCTGCTTCGCTCTTTGCCTGGGCCAAGATGGCAGCCTCCCTGCGCTGTGCGAACAAATACCTGGCCATCACCTCGCGATCCACCTTGGAGCGTTCTGCGCGCTCCTCAACATCTCGCATATCCGCCTCCTCCTGGGGAGTTGGGGACACGGCGGAAGCGCCCGTCTTGGTGAGAAAATCGTTTAAAATTGCGTCGGAATGGAGGCCTTTCATATCGATTTGAATGGTGCGCTCTAATGGCGTCGGCTCAGGCGCTTTGGATGCACCGACAAAAGACGAACTGGGCTGGTTGTCGGGTGTGATCAGCGAAGCGCTCTTGGGAGCATCGCCCTGGGCTTTCCTCAAGTATATTGTCAAGGTGGCAGGGCCGGCGGTATCGTTGGTCCGATTGACGATCATGGGGATAGAAGGATTCCAGTATTTTAAGCGAGGCAGACATGTCTGCCAGAATTTCCTTTGAACCCACGTTGTCAGTACGTCTCTATCCCGTCCCAGACAACGCATGCCTTTTGGCTCGCGCAGCTTCGGTGGCACTCACCGCGGGCCATATTGTCCGTTATTCCACCGGCTCGCAAACTCCAAGTGTATTCTTGTGACCTCGCTCGGGAGAATTGCGGCACCCGGGCCATGACGGAGGCTGAGCAGCTGTTGGTTAGGTCAGCGACAGGTTCCGTGCCGCGAAAACATTTCAAGCGTCCATACCTGCTGCACGCGAGGGACAAAACACGAGTCAGCTTGAGACACCAGGAGTGAGCATAGGAGAAACGGGATCGTGGGGGAGGGCTCTTACGGCTTTCAGCTTGTTCATACGCCGAAGAACGCCCACCATGATGTTTTATGGCGAGGATGTTCTTTCTCTGGGGAGAGTCGTGTGCGGTGATGACAGGCACAGCTTGTATAGGGAGTGTGTGGCGTTGTGATGCGAGGGGTCCTTGGCTTGTTGTGGTGTGTTGTGCTTCTCACCATCTGATTTTTTTTTTCGCGGATTCACTCCGTACGAGTACTGAGATACAAAGTTAGTTGGAGAACCATACCTGGCTAAATTTCAGTGGGTCCAGGCTACCTAACTGGGTTTCTGTCCGTAGCGCGGCTTCGTAGCCGTTGTTGCTTTTTTTTAGGCATCACGTGGCATTACCATGTCGACTTTTTCTGCCGTTTAATAACAGCAGATCCAGTTTAAGAGACGACGTTTCTTTCTTTTACACACCCCTCCCTATTTTTCTTTTTTTCTTCTTTTTTGAGGAGTTTTACGATACGACATCCGACACAGATATGTCACCGGCCGGAGGGGCCTCAAGAACATGGCTCAGAGCTGTATTTTCACTCGATAGCAAAGCCGGCAACATTCGAACATGCCCACCACCGGCTTTTCTCTGCCCAATAGTGCAACGAACCTCTATGCGAGCATGGCCAACCCACACGAAGCAGCCCTTTGGATGTGTACCATGGGGCGCGAACAGAAACGCGCCGAGAAGGTGCTTCTCCGGGGCGGCCGCTGCAGCCGTTGAGACTACACCTGCGGCTCTGGAAGACGCTGCAGCAAATGCAGGGGAAGGTGCAGTCACAACTTTGGCAACATCACCTCACAAGCAACTCCCTTGCAGTGCCCAGGATGCGGCGCTTTTTCACAAACGGTGCACGCTGATCAGCCCGGCTTCTTCGACCTTGGCCGACAATCAACAATGGCGTATTTGGGACTGTTACCAGATCGCAAGCCACGTATCCGCCAGGAGGATAAAGTCGTCCAGGACACTATTCACAGGCTGGAGCTTGGCCACGGAGGACAAGACATCCATTTGAGAAGTCTTATGCTGGAGCGGGAAGATACCGCCCAAAAAGCAGAAGTCACTGGTAGGATAACCCGCTGATTCTTGAACTGCTTCCAGCCTGCTAACCATATGTGCGTTACTCGCAGCCAAGCCCAAGGACTCAAATTCCACGATTCTATGCGTCCGTTGCCACGACCTTGTCCATCATGGCGCTGGCAGCCCTATCTACCATCCCGATATCGATTCGATCCGTGAGACCATCGCCGAGTCGCCCTACAAGTACAACCATGTGTACCACGTCCTCGATGCCGCCGACTTTCCCATGTCTCTCCTGCACGCATAAGCAGTCTTCTCGATACAATGCCGCTGCGCTCGCGAAATCGCCGTTCACGGCATGCCAAATTCTACGCAGGTCGCCGGACAGAACTCAGCTTTGTCATCACTCGGTCAGATCTCTTTGCGCCGCGCTGTGACCAGGTAGACAGGCTCATGCCATGGATTCGCGAAACGTTGCGAGATGCTCTTGGCCGTATGGGGCGTGATGTGCGCCTGGCAATGTTCGCTGCGTGAGCGCCCGGCGCAATTGGTGGACTCCCGAGCTCAAGGAAGAGATATGGAAGCGAGGTGGCGCGAACTGGCTTGTGGGGAAAGCGAACGTTGGCAAGAGCTATCTCGTACACCATGTTTTCCCCAAAGGCCGCATGGAGCCTGTTGGCAAGAAGCAAGAGCTGCCCGTTCTGCGCAAGACGACGTCGGGTAACTACAGCTCTTACCCTGGGCACGCTCAAGAAGGCGAGGTCTACAGTGCGATCCTAGACGAGGAGCGTGCTGCCGACCTGGATACGAAAGCGCTTTTGCCGCCGCGGCCGCATGAAACCAACTATCCTCAAATGCCAGTGGTGTCCGGGCTGCCGGGCACGACAGCATCGCCCATCCGTATCCCCTTTGGTAGCGGAAAAGGGGAGCTGATTGATCTTCCCGGTCTGGAGCGAACAGCGCTCGTGGATTACGTCAAAGAAGCTCACAAGGGATCGCTCGTCATGAAAAAACGCATTCACCCGGAGCAGGTAGCCTCAAAGGGACCAACCAGTCGCTGCTGCTTGGTGGCTTCATTCGCATAACGCCGCGGACAACCCGGTCTCGTTTTCTTGGCGTACAATTTCACACCCCTCCATGAGCACAGGACAATGACGGAAAAGGCCATCGCTATCCAAGAGCAGACGAGCGACCTTCGTGTGGAAAATATCGCAGTCGAAGGCACCGGAGAAACAATAGCCTTGGCTGGTTCTTTCGAGCTGAATCATGATGTTACAAAAGTCCGAGCAGGCCCGATCACCCGCAAGGATGCAGCAAACATCAGCGTTGACCGCCTGCCCTACCGGGTGGTAGCCCTTGACTTTTGATTGAAGGCTGTGGCTGGGTTGAGATCGTGGCACAGGTGCGCACCCGCGATCTATTTCACGGAGGAAGGCAAGACACCCCGAGGAAGCCCACAGGAAAGACCAAAGAACAGGCTGCCGATTCCTCTGGTCCTTCTCCAGTCGCTCGACCTCTCTGAGCCTGAAGAGCCGGAGCAGGAAGATGATGCCACCTGCTGGGACCAAGGTGGCAATGGTGAGATACGATGGCCCGTAATTGACGTTTTACAGCCGAATGGGAAGTTCATCGGTTCACGGCGGCCTTTGAATGCCTGGATTATGGCACAGCCAAAGGCATCACAGAAGCAGAAGAGCATGCGCGCGCGGCCAAGAAAGAGTCTCAAAGGCATGAAAAAACTGCAAAAGGCTGAACGACGCGCTGCAGTTTAGATTTAGGACTTTGGGAGGTGGCCTTATTTGGGTACAGAGATGGCTATATATGTACGGCACACCCAGCCGGAATTCTTGATCTTTTTTTAAAAAATACCTCTACTCAATTTATTGCCAGGCTGCCTCGGCTGATTCTTGACCTCAAAGGCAGAGAAAAACTGAGTGTAAGAAGAAACACATAAGCTTCCATCACAAGGCTCTACCAGAATAAAAAATACGCTGTTAACAAATGACGTATGGCAAGTGCGGCTGCTGTCATTGGTCGAGAGTGGGGTCGCGTGGCGAGATCAGCTCGGCTTAAAAATAAATTCGGGCACGACTTGCGTACTACCATCTTGACTCCGTCTTATGTACTCGGCCGCATCGTACCGTATAACTGCGCAGCTGTATGTTCTGATACCCCGGACAGTTTCCCCATCGTCTATCTAGGTGCCCGCTCGTCGCTGTCACCAGCCCCGCCTTCGTCCACAATGGTTGCAGAAAGATCACACGCATCCCAACCGCCACGAAATACCGCCACAGGGAGCCAAACAGCAACTGTCGCCAGACCATCCAACGCTCTGCATACCCCAGACGAGAGCCAGCAGAACGGAGAGCCACCGGCAGCTATATTGCGCCTACGAGGCGCGCAGCGGAACGAACGCAATGTACAGTGGGCTGAGAATGTTGTCGACAACGAGGGCCTGAACCGGAAGAAGTCCAAGGGTGCGTTGTGATCATGCAGCTTTGCCGTGGAAACTATCATATTTCATCCTATTGACTCGGCCAAGTGTGCTGTATCTATCACCGTCCTCGGGCGGTTGACGAATCCAGCGACGATTCGTCCTCCTCGGATTCCGACTCTAGTTCATCTTCTGATGGCGACTCCGATGGCGGGCTGGCTGCGCGCAACGATGCCGATCGTGCTTTTCGAAACAGACCTGGTGGCACAGGTGGAAATGGCTTGCGCGCAAGTTCCCGTCGACACGCGCCAGACTGCCCTGAACACGGACACGACCATGATCACGTACACGGCCACAATCACGGCCATGACAGCAGCGAAGATGACGATGCTGATGACGAAGGCAGAGGGCGGGACGGCAGTGGCAATGGAAAGGGCAAGGGAAAGGCCAAAGAGAAGCGAAAGCCCAGCCCGAATGCCTACGAAAAGATGCCTCGGTATAAACAAACCGGACAAGCCTCAGGCTTCCTGAGCTTCCCTTTACGATCTTTCCAACTCGTTCATCGCGGCGTTCGGCATTGGGTATTTACTGTGTATTCTGTTACAAAGCGTGCTCGCCTGGTTCCATTGCATTAGATACTTTTATATATTATCTCTGCCCACAATAATGCAGGCGTATGGATGTCGGTGATCTTGTATTTAAAGAAAGACGCTGCATATTTTCAAGGCATATTTTTATCATGCTTCCTATCGACGTATGTGCGATTATTGCCGCATTTTGGTTTTACTCTCATCGTACACGTCTTCTCTCTCTTTTTATAGCCGTGCCTTCTCAGCCCTTTGCAAAAAAAAAATCCCATATGTTCACAGATCCTCCTCGTGCGCAATGGGAAAGTTGTAGCATTGCTGCCAACTTATATGAAATTGTCGGCCGGGGCCGGAGGGCCCAGCATGCTGGCAACTTGCTTCCTGATCAAGTTCCGTGACCCACGCTGCTCTGGACGGGGAACACCCTGAATGGCCCGGGGCTCTTTCATCAAAGTTGGGTCCAGTCTTGAGGGAACTCTTGTTGTTACTGCCCGGTATTCGCCAGGGAACTTTGCACTTGGCACGGGAACGGAAGCCGTACGCCAGATATGCTCTGATGTATCGCTCAGATAAGACGGGATTCGAGTCTGCTTAGAACCGGAAGCCATCACGGGTGTAATCCCATGCGAAGCCTTGATAGTAGATAAGCGTGACAGGCCACTAAACCCTGCGAGTGTCGGCCGGCCGCGAGCCTTCTTGGCCATGATGATCTCGTCAAAAAGGCGTGTCGAGGAGTGGCCGGCAGAATGTCTCTCTCTCTCGTAGATAAACTCGTTGAATGCTGGCATTTATGTGAGTAATTAAACCAAAAAATAGTATAATAGACGGACGGGCCTATTTATATGAAGGGAGAGACCTTGGGGAGGGGAAATCAAGGCTAACGCTTACCTTGCGTGTTTCTCAGCATCGACACGTATCTTGCTGATCGTATGGCAAGCTCTTGACAAAGCCGTTAATGTCGAAAGCGAACACCTGGCCGTTGGCCTTTTGCTCTTTTGTCGGGCGTACAAGGTGCTTTCGATAAGTATAGAACATACTTGCCATGCATCGCACAAAAGCAGCCCGCACTTTGTCTGCATTGAACGCCTCCGGGCAGACCAAAGAAGTAAACCCAAGACATCTATTATGTGCAAGGCACTTGCAGCCAGCACATCGATAAAGCCCGTCACCGTCAGAGCGCTCATCGCAAATACCACAGGTGCCCGACGCATCTTCTCTGCTCCAATTGAAGCAATGGCCTTCCACCCACATTGTCGTATCCGTGTTGCACACTGGTTGGACAATCATGTTCGGCATGACAGTGGATGCCGCCAGCGTCGACTGGGCATAAGTCGACGGTGCATAGCCACCATACGACGACTGCGAGTCCACTGAAACGGCTGAAATCGACATGCTCTGAGTATGGCTGTGGCCGTTTCAGGTACTGCAAGCTAGGCCGATGCAGCGGGTGGTTGCGGTCCGCAACGCCAAACGATGAGCTGCGCCGTGACTTTTCGTCAAAATGACCCGACCGCTTCTCGCGCAAGGTTTGGGTAACGGCAAAACCGGAGTCATTCCGCGAAATAGGGGTGGTGGGTATTGTAAGGGAAGTTCGTCGATATGGGTGAAAGCGAAGCTGGTGGGCTGGTTTTAGAAGATCGGGCTGTGTGGGGCCGATCAGCGCGGGCGAACTCGTTGCGCAACTGAACAAACGCGTTAAAGATAGGGACACGGATAGCTCCTGGGGCTTCGTGCTCCCCAAAGCTGGTCGAGTTTTGTGTCACCCACTTGCCAAGGGTAGCTGGGCGGTGCGATGGGATTAAGAAGGGACTCGTTTTCAGCGGAGAAAGAGTCGTATGGGAACGTCTCCATTGCGTAAGCGGTGGCCCTGTGGCAACGCCGTATCGTAGCCGGTGCGGTGCAGCCATTTGCAGTAGAGAAATCAATTTGCGGCGATGCTGGCGTGGCATGTGGGAGGAGGGAGGGGAGGTTGCTTCAATGGTGTCCTTATCCAGGTCTACCAGAACAAAGTCGTCCTCTGGAAGGTCGATGTTCTCGTAGCGACGTTCGATGCCCACAATGTACGGACACGGCGCATCCAGGACCGACAAAAGGCGGGCCGGCAACAGTGGTATGAAAATGCTCGCCCATTTGAGCGGGTACAGCAAATTCACAATCGCGTGACAGGCGAGGGTACAGCATTGCCGAGTGGGACGAGAGGAAAACTGATGCGTGACTCGACCATCACGTACTCAAAGAGGGTGACGATATTCTCCAGTGAGAGGCAGCGAAAGAGTGCATACAAGTCGACATTTCGGGAGCCTGGGAGCTCGTTGCTAGCTTTTTCCGTGCATAGAGACGTAGTTCGCGCACGCCCAGCTCCACCTGTGTTTTGGAGCTCAGAGGACTGAAGGCCTCGGTGCACAAGTTGACAACATACCGCTCGAGGGGCTGCCACCGGCCGACCTTGGGTGAACTTTGGCGGGATGCGCAAAACAGCTCCATCGGTCATGGGAACAATGACAGCTCGCAGCCACTCTTTCCAAAAGGCCATGCGCGTTGAGTCACGGCCCAAGATGCCATAGGCTCTTGGAACACCCAAAGCCCAGTCTCTGCCAGACGTCAAGCCGTCAATCTTGGACGCGGCGCCGCTGGCGGAGTGGCCGCACATCTCAGCCATCAGGCCTTATCTTTTTCCTCCACGGTGCTTATTTGGTCCGTCCAGGACTTTCTCTCGCAGGGGAGCCCTGAACTGGGACGCAGGCGTCCAGCTTGGGCCAGCAGCTGCGACAAGGTTTTTGCCTCTCTCAGCAGCAAAGTTCGCTTGCCCAAACTGGCAGCTAACTCGCGCTCTTCGTCGGACATGTGACTCTGGCGCCACTGCTCACAGCCGCTTTTCGACCTCAATCGGCAGTGGTCCGCTTTCAAGCACAGTCCAAATGGTGATGGCAATACCGTAGACTTTTGAATTGTCGTCAGATGTCATGGTAAACCCGTGCCACGTAGACCGGGGCCGGTCATCCGGACGAGACAATTTGGATATCCATTGGGGAAACGCAAACATGGGCACAATAGTCCGGGAAAATTTTTGCCTCGCCGTAATATCCTCCCTCTGTGGCACTTCGCGGGGATATTCGGTCGAGAGAAGGACGGGTTCGAACGCTCCGCTTTAAGAGGGTGCATATCTGGGTCGGAGTTGAGTGGCTCGGAGGAGGTATGAACAGGGAGTTGTAGTTGGCTCAGACCGTTTACCTGGCGCGGACAGGGAAGCTGGGAGGGGAATGAAGAGAGTCAGCATTTCATATCGGCCAATAGAGCGCGTCTCAAACGACGCGGCCAGGCCCTGATTCACTTCCCCAAATGCGTTCATACCTGCTTGCGCCGTGTTGTGAGGTTTCCTGACGGCTGTTCATGTCTCGGAAGCTCAGTTTCCGGCGGATACTGCCCTTGTATTTCCGCGGGAGTGGACTCCGGCCGGCCAACTGGGCTGACGGTCTCATCGGCCCTGATTTTCCTCGGGCACGTAGAAGCGGCCTGATCAATAGGTGGCCTTGCATGCAGCTTGGCTCCGGCACTGAAGCTCAGGTCCTCGAGAAAATTCTCGTCCGCTCCACGGCAAACTTGACTAGTATCTGATCAAGTCAAAACCTCTCCTCCGGCTGCCTGCAACCAGACGCGGCACCGCCATTGGAGCTGCCTGTCCTGCTGCTGGGAGTGGGCGGCAACTCGAGACGCTTGTCGTTGGCTGCAAGGGGGCCTTGATGGTCGTGCTGCTGCGGTTGCTTCGGCGGTTGTCTGTCGTCGATTGTCCTCGAGCGTATGGGCCGAGAAGCGCTTTTCCAAGGACAGCTTGGACAGGCGGTTGCCAGAGCCTCTGCCGCGAGTGGCGGATGGATGTTTCTCGACGCTGCCGAGTTCCTGGAGGCTTCTTAACCGACTCGAGCCTCGCCATGTTTCATACGATGGTCCTCCTCGACCTGTTGGGCAGCTCTGCAGGGGTTTTGGCAGAGGGTTCCTTGGTAAGAAAGATTCGAACTCGATCGCCGGCAATCCAAAAAGTAATCTGCCAGTGGAGCTGGACGCAGACGAATCCATGGCAGCATGGAAAGAATGTTCGAGAGAAAGACGGCCAGGACGAGCGGCAAGGCCGGAGACAGAGGACCCGGTGGTGGTTGCTGGCGGTACGGTATGTGCGAAAGGAGCTGAAGAGGTGCGGAGCGAGATAGGATCGGTAAAGGAGCGGAAGGCAGATGGCGGGGGCCGCGATATCACTTTGCAAAGGTCGCTTTCGGGCCTCGAGCCTCACGATTGCAACATTGGAGTGGGCTGGAATGGTGATCGCCGTTGCAGAAAAATTCAAAGTAGACGACGGAGGTTCAAGGCACACAGGATGGCACAAAAGGGGTAATACAGGACAAGGTATCTTTAATACGGGGAGGAGGGGCCACGCAAAAAAGACCCCTGGAAAGAAGGACCACCAAACCGAATGGGGGGTGGCTAAATCTAAGGAGCACAATCCCTTGTTGACATGGGGCGAGATGGTGGGGGAGGGCACGTGCGATGAGAGAGCCAGATACGACGAAGTATTACGTCGAGGTGGAAAAGCAAGTGAAGGAGGCAGAAATGGAGCGAATGTGCGGAGCTTCAGGAGGAGCGAGACGTTTTTGCAGCGACACGACGACTCTGGGGCGCAGGATAGCACTAAGAAAAGGAGAGTGCTTCGTAAAACGCAAAACGCGGGCTACGGCTAGCTTTGCTCAGTAATACATATGTACGAGTACAGTTCTTGTTTGGACACAGGTTCTGGCCAGGAAGCAAACGGAACAGGAAGAAAGGACCAGCAGAAAAAAGGAGGCGTCAGTGGGATTGGGCAATGCAGGAGGGGTGTGCAGTTAGTGGGGTGAAGCGTGCTGGAAATCGGCGAATTTAGCTGTTAGCTGGCCAAACCTAGCCTGCGCAGATATTAGAATTGTACTGTAATACAGACGTATTAGTAAAAACTCATTAGTCAATTGCCCACATAATACGGCTTTATTCTGATCAGACATCTTCATCGGCGTCGTGCCATTCGAGTACTCCGTACAAGAAAACACTATCTACATATTACCGTATAGCGAGGCCATGGGACGGCCCTGCACGGCGCCTGAAAGGGCCAACCTCGCTTATTGTTCGTTCGTCTCCCTTACCCGGTTCCTGTCTTTGACTCAATACAAGCTTTGTCGGAATATATCCATGCTTCCTTCTTTGCCCAACTCTGTACCACTCTTGACTGTCGCGTGTGCCGCTGGGGGTGCAGCACGGGACGTGGACGGGGACCCCTGCTCATACACAACTCTCACAAAATCCAGAACCTGCACCTGTCCTCAGTAATACGGAGAGGCCGTACTACGCGTACTACGATATTACTGCACACGTACGGAGTACTCTGTATCTTACTTCGGTCATGGGCATAGGAATAAGCTAAGATACCAGCATAGAATGCCCAAGTTCCAATGCGGCCACAGCATTGGACAGTGCTGTCTCGTAACAGGCATTGGCTTTTATCGCTTTGAAGCTCGATGGCCAAGAGCAACGTTTTGTTGCCCACTGCCCTGCCGATGCAAGATTGCGGTTTCTCTTCTTGCGGGACGCTGTGTGTCAATTTAAAGACGTCCATGGGCGGTCTCACCATGCCACAACCACATCTCCCCTGCGCCGCCATCTTGACCCATCGTCAGTCAAAAGCGCCCACAGCTCTTGGTGGTTGCACCATATGTCTTTCCTCTGGGGCGGCTTTTGGCCCGCTGGCAGCAAATTATCAGCAGTGCATTGCGTGGTGGCTCGGTTGGGTAACAAGACGGTCGGCCCATACCCAACTGAATGCATGGGAGCCCGAAGCCCGCGCTGGATTGCGACGCATCATATGGAGAGGAACACTGCAAATATGCAATGAAACAGCAACCGCCTTATTCATGCCTATAAAGTCGACCCTCGGAGGTATGAATCCGTTGTCATTTTCGGGTGCCCCGTCTCCACTGCCGGGTAATTCGGCGTCGGTGTGTGCTGTAAGAAGAAATAAGTGCTCGTCACTACCGCACTGCCTATATGTAGATACAATTACCAGAATGAATACCTCTTGCCAAATTCTCGTATCCCGTTGGGAACTGCATATCTGTCAAAGCACGCGTCACACAGAATGCCGTGCCAATAAAAGGTCTGCTGCAGTAGCTGCTTGAGGGCATGACTGGACGAGCATCGCCGTCAGCCCCATACATTTCACCTCGTTTGCTCTGCGCAGCATGGCTATGCCGTGCCAAAGGGCCCGGAACCAGCCCAAACTCCGTTGGCATCGGACATTGTTTGGTATGGAACTTCAGACATATAATAAGGACACATTGTTGTGAAGAGCTTCAAAGGCCTTGGGAGTCTTACCGAGCGGCCCGTGTGCCCAGTTTTCCCGTTGGAAAGAAACCCTCGGCTGCCCATTTCTCCCTTCCATCCAATACCAGGACACCAAAACCAAACGTCCGTTGCTGTCCTCCTGCAGCCCTGGGGTCGTCTCCTGGATCAAGAAGCTCACTTGCTCGACCTCGCCCGGGTGGAGTACAGGCCGTCTGCTGCCGTAGCCCGTGGCCGAAGATGGCGGCCTCGAGCTATCTCTGATGAGAGAGCCCTCGTCCCAGTTGTTGCAGTCCTCGTAGGTAAGCGCCCGGTTCCAGCTGAAGCATCACCTGATCCAGCTGCAAGACATCTTCGCTGCAGTTCTCCAATTGCGCCTCGAGAATCCAGCGTCGTGATGGCGAACCGGCACTGTCGGTGCCTTTTGCGGCCGTGTTTGGCTTCTGTGTTTGGCTCACCGGCGCATATGGTCCGGCTTTTGTCCGCACAATAAGAGATGACTTGCAAATGAACTGGTACAGCTTCCGGAATGTACGTGTGCGCCCACTGGTCTCCGTAGCCTCGTAGTAGCTGATAGTCACTGCAAGAACATGGTTGCCCTCCTCCTTAAGGTCGAATCGGACCACATTCTGAAGCGTTTCCCCAACTTCAAGGTCGAGACCTCCACTTCCGATAGTCACAGCAGGCGCATCGGGTCGGCCTTTGCTGGGCTACTCCTGTCGCCGGACCCATCGCGCGTGAGCTCAAGCTTGACGACGCCGGCAGCTGACGGTGTTTTCATCTCGGCCTCAATTCGCACGTCCCGAACCGCCCTGCGTGGGCCGCCTGAAGACAGTGCGCTGCCTGTGTCGTCGGCATCGGCACTTCTCGGCGCATAGTGATTGACGCATAGCGTGCAGGCAAACGACTCCCCCACGTACGCCGATCCAAACGATGGCGGAAGATTCAAAACTGGGCTCAGTAGGAAAGGATCTGGGTTGGTGCCGGCTGCTCCATTTGTAGATGGCGGGTCCGGGTAGGCCAATGATGCCGGGGCCGTTGGAGGTGGCACGGCTGGTGACAGCGGCGCGGCTATAGGATACTGGGACACGAGCGATGGGCGCGATAGCCTGGGTTTCAGAGATGTCAGTGCTAAAGGCCGAGCAGAGTCGTCACGATTGGGATCGTGCATTGACATGGGGTTGTCCCATAACCTCACCTGAGAACTTTGAGAGAGATGGGATGCGGCTCTTTGATAACATCCTGTGACGCATATCGCTGGTGGCTCATTATGCTCTTTCCCTTTGTAAAAAAAAATGTAAATGTCTCAACTATCGTCTATCGATTTTTCGTTTCTTTTTTCCGTTTTTGCGATCGATGAGATGCTGCAATTTGACGAGCTCAAGCAAGGTAGTATTAATCCTTTGATGTGTACAAAGTGTGGTCTTGCTGAACCAACCAACCAGCCTCGTTCTACAACTAGTGGGGCTACAAAACTCGCATACATGCATAACAGAAATGGCTTTCGGTGACAGCCACAATAGCACAACAATCTCGACCAACCGAATTTTGCCTCAAAACCTCTATGTACAAAGCCTACGGCATGGAAGGTACCATACCATTTTTTCTTAGAAAATGTACATTTTCACAAGCGTACACGTCGTGCTTCTACATCCTTCAGTCCCTCTCATTGCCCCGGCGGAGGAGGTACCTAAAGGCACATCAGTATATGGATGCATTGTAAGAGCAGAATAATTGGAGATTAGGACCGTACCGAGCCATAGCCAGCCGGCCCTGCGCTGCCAGGGGGGCCTGGTGGCGGAGGGCCGGGAGGCGGCGGGGGAGCATCGGAGCTTGGAGGAGGTGGCGGCGGCGAGTCGTTGGGCGGTGGGGGAGGCGGTGAGGTCACGGAAGACTGACTGACACCTGGCGGTGGCGCTGCAGCGCCTTGATGCTGCTGGGCCTGCTGTGCTGCAGCATAGTACTGCTGGTAGTACTGGACATAACTAGAACAGTAGCCACGGTGTCAGTATGTATGGTAATTGCAAACAAGGTAAAATGATCGAGGTCCTGGGATAGAGGGCCACACTCACGCTGCGTAACCGCCATAAGGCGCATACGGGTCATTGGTGCCATAGTATTGCGCATACTGCGCAGCGTAATCGGAACTGCCAGCCACGGTAGCAGCTCCTGTTGTCCCGGCAGCCGTCGTCGTAGTGGCAGTCGCAGGTGCTGCCTGCGGAGCCGGGCTGTTGCTCGTATGCGCCGGGGCCGGGCTGCCAGCGTTTCCAGCAGCGGGATTGGGCGAGTTGAAACCTTGGTCGTATCCGTTTCGGGTCGCTGCCCCATGGCCGCCGTGGCTGCCCTGGCCACCGTAGCCACCATAGCCATTATATCCACCGCGTCCACTGCGCCCATTGTAGCCTCCACGACCACCATAGCCTTGGTTGTGTCCGTATTGGCCGCTGTAGCCATGCCGGTCACCATAGCCGCCTTGACCACCGTATGGACGCTGCGGTCGGCTCTTGAAAGACTCGTATTGGTCCTTGACATTTTCCAGCAAGTCTTCGCAAAGCGCTTTTGCTTTGTCGACCATGTCCGGGTCCGGGCCACTATGCAATGTTAATTCACATGCTTTCAGACACGCCCCAAGAAGAGAGATGAAAAGAAGGGCCTCAGCAAACTTGGAAAGCGCCACTTACGTCACATGCAGGTACATCGGCTCGTCACTCTCCCTGCCTGTAGCGGACTCAATAAACCCAGAGCCGCGACCTTTGATTTGCACACGGCATCCTGTTTCTTGTTGAATGTGTTTGACATATGCACCGCCATGACCGACAACTTGAGCCCGTAGGTTAAAGCCTGGAATCGGCTCAAGGTCGACGGGATCTGTTTGTCGGGCCATTTTCGCTGTGTGCAAGAGACGTTAGCGTGAAACTCGCAGCGCATGATGTATATAAAGGTAAGAGCAAAATGATGAGTTAGGTTAGGCATATAATACGCACCCGTCCGTATTCGTCCCGCTCAACTGACGGCTGCTCCTCTCGCTCTCTGCGCCTGAACCGTCGCTCGTCAACAAGGGGCGGCAACTCCGAATGAAGCAGCTCATTAATTTTGTCAATGGCTTTTTGCAAGCCTTCTTTGGACGTGCTTGTAATATGAAGGTATAGCGGGGGGTTCTAGCTAAAGTTAGTAGTTTTGTTCTGTGCCAAATTCGTGGCCAACGGCCTCAAACCACGGGCTGACTTACTGAAGCCGAGGCCATGCTTTTGTCCGGAAGATAGCTCCCGCGGGTGGTAACATCTGTTAGGTGCGTAATCTGTCAATCCTGCTGTTCTATGCAATGCCACCAAATGAATGTAGATATGACAGAGAAGGGCCATACCAGCGCCAGTTTCATCTTTAATCTGTAATACAAAAGCGGGAGGATGTCAGTAAGTTCCAGCGAGGAGGGTGTGCCTGAGCTGTCCAGCTTCCGGGGAGCAGGACTGTCCCAAAAGGCCAGGGGAGGAGAGTCGGCAAGCTGCCGCGCCAGCAGAGTTTTACCATTTTCTGTGTCGAAGCCTTGGTGACAATGTAGCGGTTGCGCTGGTCGTTGACCTCTATATCTTTGATGTAGTCGCCGTCGGAAATATAAATTTCGCCGTTAATGTTCGCAACGGATGCCGAGGCTGTAGTCTTTACACTCGTCGGGGCAGGCTGTGCCGTCACCGCATCATCAATATCCCGGCTGCCTTTTCGGTTCTGTAGTTGCTCGCTGATCCGGGCCGCAATGGCAGCTGAGGCAGAAATGGTCAGTAAAGATGTTCATCAGGCAAAGGTAGACGTAGTAGATATAGATACATACCAGCAGCCGCCGCAGGGTCATGGCGTTTGGTCTCGCCGTCGCCAGAAACATCCGGCTCACGAGACAAGGGACTGCGATCGCGTGCTGGGTCAGCTTTTCTGCTGGGGGGCGAACGCGAACGGCGGTCAAAGCGAGACGCTCTCTTGGGCTCTGGCTCCGTTTGGTCGAACCGCGACCGCTTCGTGCTCCGACGTTCGCTCGAGTCCATAGTTCACGGGCGACCTGCAGTTGCAAAACAAAAGACGCTGCCGGATGCGGAAGGCGAGAGCACGGCGAAATGAACACGCTGCTGCGGGTAGTCCGAGAGGGACGCACTTTTGGACGAGAGCTTCGTTGTTGAGAGCCGTGCTTTGCCAAGTGGTCCGGTAAGGAACGGATCGCGGTAGAAACACAGTTGTTGTTAGTATGGAGCAGAGTGCAAAGATGTTCGTTCTTGTCTCGATCCGCTGAACTGTTACCAAACTTTTTTTCCCCTAGGTGTTACCGAAAGCTAAAAAGCAGAAGGCTGAATGGAGCTTTAGCGGTGCTAGGTTGTGACCAATCAGCTACGAGATCACCCACCAGTAATACGGAGTACTCCGTACGACGTACGCCCGTAAAAGAGTGTGTCTAATCTTCAAATTGGCATGAAAATAACAAAAGACTGAGGTCACTGCGATCACGGGGCTTTGTATGGAGGCTTGTTTTCGGAGGGTGATGAGACCCAACAGTACTTAAACTGACACGATTCTGGAGCAGTTATCGTAGAGCCTCAAGCACCGAGTACAGATACGGTGCTCCAGAGAAGCAAAGGAAGGAATGCCGGTATGCAAGATCCAGGGCCAAGCGTCGCAAGCAGGCAAATTCTGGATGGACAGGACGGCAGAGCGAGAGGTTCGGCAGAGTTTCTAGGATATCGCGTTCTACGCTACGGGCGACTTTAGTTACTCTCTGCCTGGACTCGTGAAAATTTTGACCCGTTCCGACACGGTCCGCACTGTATTACAGACTCTCCACAGGGCATTGCTACCTCTTTTTGGCGCAGTCCCCAGCGCACGTCGGAAGAGAGTGCGGTGCACGGAGAACAATGTGTTAACGCCTCCTACTGGCGGCATCGGTTTACAAAGTATTAGTGCGAAGTCGGGGGTGGGTTCCTTTTTTTCCTTCGAGTTTTCCATTCGGTCAGGTACCCTCACTATTTCGACCCTTTTTTCCTCTTCTATTTCTCGGGCCTCTTTCTGACTCACAACGACCAGAGAGGCGTCTCAATCGCAATTGACCTTGCAATTGACCACCTCCGGCCGCTGTCGTCCCCCTCGTCGAATCTCAGTACATTGCCCGTGGACAATGCCCTTTGGCGATAGGGCTTGATACAGATCTTCTCATCGCATCATGGCCTCTCGCCGCCTCCTGCTTTCGTCGCCGTGGCGGGCTGTGTCGTCCACCGGCCTCCGCCCAGCCAGTGGCTTCCAGTCGCCTTGCACGGCCTCTGTGACCGCTTTGCGGCACAGCTCCAACACCAGCAGCTCCACGTCTGCCATCGCATACAAGGCTCTCCGTCGGCGCCAGGCACCTCTTCCCGTGAGCGATGCGCCGCCGGCCTGGTCCGCGCAGGCTGCCGTCTCCAACATCCTCTACGAGACCCCCACGCCATCCCTGGCCCCTTCTACGAGCACATCCTTAACTGCCTCGTCCAAAAACGAGCCCGGTGTTCTGTCCCGCGTGTCTGGCATTCTTGCCGCTCGTGGTTTCAACATCGACTCGCTGGTTGTGTGCAGCACCGAGGTGGAGGACTTGTCGCGCATGACCATCGTACTCACTGGTCAGGATGGCGTCGTGGAGCAGGCTCGGAGACAGTTGGAGGACCTCGTTCCCGTCTGGGCTGTCTTGGACTACACCAATGCTGCGCTTGTCCAGCGCGAGCTTCTCCTGGCCAAGGTCAACATCCTTGGCCCTGAATATTTCGAGGAGCTTCTGGCCCACCACCGCGAGATCACCGCCCCCGTCGACGCCAACGGTGAGCAAAATGGCGAGGCTGTGGATGTGTCGCTTGCCGACGTGAGCGTGGATTTCCATCCGAGCCGTCTCGCGGCCAGCGAGGCCCTCCGTCACAAGCACGAGCATCTGAAGAGCATCACGTACTTTACTCACCAGTTTGGTGGAAAGGTTCTTGATATCAGCACCAACAGCTGCATTGTCGAAGTGTGGGTCGTTATCCGTCCACCCCTTGGTTCTTTGTCTCCTTCTCCCTCCCACGTGTACTAATGATGCCACCAGCTCTGCCAAGCCGTCGAGAATCGACTCGTTCCTGAAGCTGGTCGGTCCTTTTGGTATCCTCGAGTCGGCCCGTACGGGTCTTATGGCCCTGCCGCGGGTCGCCCCTTCACGGCCCCGATGAGGATACGCCTGTTAAGGAAGCTGATGAGGTTGTGGATGCCAGCCAGCTTCCCCCTGGTTAAACGATCATGCCTGTAGTACACTTATGAGGCGTATAAGAAATGTTTGTTTATTTATTTACAATTTTTGTTTTAATTTTTTTTCCTGCCGCCGATGCGCCATGCGCTCATTGTGATTTCGGTTTTAACCTTTGTACGCCAATCCGAGTCACCCGACCCGCTGTATATCATTTGGCCGTTCCGGCTCTGCAAAAGAAGGTGCAAATTTTTACTAGGACAACGAAGAGGCGCCATGGCTGCAGCACCCTATTAAGCAATGTTGCCCTTGTTGACAACGAAGCCTTCCAACGCAGCTTTGGTGTGTGTCAGTGTGTCAGTAGGCAGGTTCGCATTGGTGTGGAATAACTTGGGGGGAAATACTCACCGATGGCTGCCCAGAGACGGTTCTCTGCCTCTTGAAACACCAACGACCGCTCGTCGTAGAACACCTTGTCCGAGACTTCCTCGGGGTGGCGGGGAAGGCAGTGCATAAACTTCCAGTTCTCCTTGGCACCGCCGCGCTTCGCGAGGTCGTGCGTGATCTGAAAGCCCTCGAAGGCTTGCAGGCGCTTCTTAGCCTCTTCTTCTTGACCCATGGATACCCACGTGTCCGTCACCAGGATGTCAGCGCCTTGGATAGCCTCCTCCGGCACGGTGGTCTCGATCAGCTTGCTGGTGCTCCCTGACGAGAGAATGAGTGACCGCATGCGGTCTGGGATTCCGTAGCCCTTGGGCGAGGCAACTGCAATGTCCACGCCCATCTTGAAGCAGCCGATAGCCAGATCAAAGAGAACGTTGTTTGAGTCACCAATCCATGCGACCTTGCGACCCTCCAGTCCCAGGCTGCCCTCGCTCGGGTTGGCAGCAGGGAACGCCTCGTGGATCGTCAAGAAATCGGCAATTGTCTGCAGTGGGTGGAAGTCCGCCGACAGGCATTGATAACTGGTACAGAAGAGTGCTCCGCAAGGCCCGTCACGTCCGAGTGAGGCCCAACACGAGCGACCATGCACGACGTCATCGACGAGATGACCGTGGATGTATCACGAAGAGACTCGTTGACCTAGCAGTATGTATCTTAGTAAAGAACTTGATAACTTCTCGTGGGCCATTTTTATATTGTTTGTGAACACTACTTACACCAAGCTGAATGTCGTCCTTGCCCAGAAACATGGGGTGACCACCCATCATAGCCACCGCCGACTCAGTTGACACACGCGTCCGCGTGCTCCGCTTGCTGAACATCAGAGCCACCGCGGGCCCGGAGAGGCTGGTTTTTGAGCTTCTCAGAAGCAGTACCTGCCTTAAACGCCTTCTTGTGCTCGGCAGCATTTAAGACAAGCCGTGCAAACTCCTTCGGTGTGAGGTCGGCAATGGACATGAGGTGCCGGGGTGCCGAGTACGCCCGGGTCTGGACATGCCGGGAGACCGACTTGGCGGCTTGAAAAAGCGAGTTGCTCATAGTTGCGACGGGTGTTCCTGGATACACTTGGTCCTTTGTTTTGTGTCTTCGAAGGCAGGGTGCTCGTCTGTGGAGGCGGACTATGACAGTAGCTGGTACTAGATTTGGCTTGCTTTGAATGAATTTAAGCTTGAAAAAAAAACGTGAAAGATAATGAGGTGAAGAAAAGAAATCAATGGAAAAGACTAATTCGCATCATAACTAAAAAAAAAGAAAAGAAAAAAGCTTACCGATGCAAAATGCAGGTTTAAAGAGCTGCAAAAGGGTACTTTCATATACTCCGTATATATATATTTTTCTTCCCAAGCCTGGTATCAATTGACTCATTTGGTGTCCTCGATAAAAATATTTTCTGTTATCTCGTGGCATTTGTTGTTTGGGTCACACAGTGGGCCAACATTCATCTCCACACGGTACGCCTGCCAAATGGTGTTCCCAATTGAACGGTAATAGTATTACAGAGTACTTCGTACGGAGCAGTCACTACACTGTTCCTGGCGGGTGTCCCCACATTGCTGCTAAAGTCACCGTACTGAGTATTACTGCGTTCCAGCACATTTCAGGCCGCATCTGGAATAGATGGTTGGCGCAGTCACCTGACTGTAACTGGTAATGTGGTAATGTCTGGTTACGTACTCCGTACTCCAAGTCTCACACAACACCACAACGCCTCCACTCTCAACTTCCAACGACTTGTTGTCCATTCCATCACCACCGACATTTTCGACAATAAGCATTATCGCTCATTGTGACCTTCTTTATTTGCTACGACTGATATTGAGAGGCTCGATCGATACACCCTCTATTTTGTACTCCGCGGGCGCCTGCAGAAGCAGCAGCATCACCTACCCAGAGGCATAAGGCTATCAGATATATTGACTAGCCAGCGGCGTATCCGCAGCGGGACCATGTCCGACTCTGGCGACGACTTGTCGCCTCTCCTCGGCTCCGAGTCCGAGCGCAACCGCTCATCGGCCTCCGCCAGCCGACCAGACCCGATCAGCCACGAGATAACTCCCCTCCTAGCAGGACCAAGTCGTCGCTCCGCCTCATTATATGGCGAACCGGTACAGGACGATGATGCCTGCTCCGCGGCCTCGCGGACTTCAAGCAGAGACAGGGCGTCCGTCAGACCATCAAAAAAGGCGGCTAGACGGTGGCCCTCAATTGTTGCTATTCTCGTCCTCGCCCTGGCGTCCATGGCAATAATCGTGCTGGCTTACTTTGTGCCTGCAGCTGTCGAGGAGTACGCCAAACAGGGCGTCGTGATCGAGCCGACAAATTTGGCTCTTGAATCAATTACCGCGGACGGCGTACGCGCACGCATTCAAGCAAACTTCCGCCTTGACGGATCGAGAGTGAAAAACGAACAGGTCCGACGTATCGGCCAGACGGCAACGTCAATTGTTCGCAAGCTGGGCACCGAAAAAGACTGTCGTCAACGTCTACCTTCCCGATTTCGCCAACGTGTTGCTCGGATCGGCTGAGATCCCAGGTCTCGTCATCAGCCTAGTTGATGGCCAGACCACGGCGATTGACTTTGTTGCTGATTTGATTCCCGGCGACGGCGAGGGCATCCGCAGCATTGCAAACCAGTGGCTCGAAGGCCGCCTCGGCTCCGTACGCCTCCAAGGAAAAGCAGATATTGCGTTAAAGACGGGAATTATCCCTCTGGGCACCACTCCGTGTCCGAGTCTCTGGTTTTTGAAGGTCAATACCTCTACCGTTCTTTGCGTCCTTGTATTTTGGGGAGAAGTTTATCATGTAGAGCTTTCTAGGGGAGGGAGGGTGGAGGGTGAATATATATGGCAAAAGCTGCTCAGCAGGACCGGCGCTTATTTCAACTTCTGCATTTATTTTCTTCTGCATCCAAATTCTAACTGCTGTTGTATTTAGCCAACAACCTCCCGGCCTTCCGAGTTACGATATCGATCGTATCATTTTCCAGGAAAAGAATGTCCCCGGCAAGAGCGACAAGGCCATGGGCGCTGAAGTGTCGATCTCGGCCTTCAACGAATTCCCCGTGCAGATCGACATTCCCCCGATGGCTTTTGAAATCCTGGTACCGAATTGCAACTCACTAGACCCATACATTCAAGTTGCAGATGCGGTCACTGCGCTTGTTGCCTTACGCCCAAAGTCAACTGTCAACATCGAAGTGAACGGGACGGTGCAGGAGCTTCCCGATTCCTTGACCGCTGTCTGTCCGGACTCAAAATCCTCGCCTCTCGACTTGCTTTTAAAACAGTACCTCAACGGCGACGAGGCAACCGTCTTTGTCCGCGGCAAGAAGCAGCCCCTAGACGTTACACCCCCTTGGGTCAGCGACATTCTAGCCAGTGTCACTGTTCCTATTCCCTTCCCTGGCAGGAGTTTTGACAACTTGATTCGAGAGTTTTCCTTGACAGATGTCAGATTCACCTTGCCTGATCCGTTGGCTGAACCCGGCGACCCTGACTCCAACCCTGCCGTGTCCGGCACCATTCTTGTCACAGCTGGCCTGCCCTCGCAGATGAACTTTGCCGTTAACGTCACGAATGTCCGTGCCAATGCCGATGTGTTCTATCACAAGAACAAGCTTGGCGAACTGAACTTGCACAAGTGGCAGGCTGCAAACTCAACAATGACGAGAGCAACCAAAGACCACGAGGCAACACTGAAAATTCAGTCTCGAATCGACAGTGCTCCACTCAATGTCACGGACGGCGATGTTCTTACAGAGGTGATTCAAAAACTATTGTTTGGAGGCGACCACGTCAACTTGGATATCAAAGCTGTTGTCGACATTCGGGTCGATACGATCCTAGGCCAAGCTTGAGCTCAAGGATGTTCCCGCCGAAGGGAAGATTCCTGTAAAACGTCCGTACTAGGTTTGTTCCAACATGTAAAACTTGTCAGTGACACTTATTTGAGATTTGCTTTCCCATACCTTTCAGAGATACATGGCATTTTTCTTGAACTCCCGCTCACACATTATTATCAACAGCACTTCCTTCAGGATCACTAGGCAAATTGGCCCCTCAAGTGGGCAACATTGAGATCTTGGACACCACGCGACAGCTATCACCCTAGAGGCTCTCGTCAATGTCACAAATCCAACCGAATACACAGCATATATCCCTTTCATCAGCATCCACATCCTTTGCAACGACACTATCGTTGGCTTGGCTAGGGCTGAGAATCTCAGCATCGAAGCAGGCAGCAATACAAACTTGGCCATCGGAGCTACATGGGATCCATCTCTCGGCGGTAAATACGGTCCCCAGATTGGCCGCGATCTACTTTCTGAATTTGTCTCTGGCCTGAACACCTCACTCACCGTCAGAGCATACCGTGAAAGCATTCCTTCCCAACCTATACTCAGCGAAGCTCTCTCCAAGTTCAACTTTACCGTCAATGCTCCTCAATTATCATTACCAGGCACCGGAGACGACGATGGTGGTGACGGTGGCGGTGACGGGAGAGGAAAGTCAAGCAAGCATAGCTTTATTCGTGAAGCAACATTTCACGTGTTCTCTTCCACGGCTTCCTTTGTCCTTGCCTCCCCGCTGATAAAAAACACGCTCTATATCGAGTCTATAAACGCAACGGCTTATTACAACCACACCGAAGCTGTCGGCACCATCATCTCTGACACAATCTTCGGTGCACCGCCAGGTCTATCGGAAACACCAAAGCTGCCAGTGGAATGGTCTCCAGACTCCGTTGGTTTTGACAAGTTGAGACAAGCTCTCGGCGGAGTTCTCAAGCTGGATGCCGAGGCTGAAGTAGGCGTGAAGCTTGGTTTATGGCGGCAGAAGATCAGGTATTCTGGCCAAGGGATTGGAGCCCATGTACGACCATGATGTGATGAGAGCTCTGGACTTGTTTGTTTTACGTTTACCTTGCCTTCTCTTGTTGGCATTCTGGCTTTTTTTGACACGGCGTTCTCGTTCAATTCTTTCCACTTTAGATCTTTCGACACTATGGGAGTACGGAGTATACAATACCAAATTATGTTATCACTGTGGGAGGAAAGTGATTAGAACAGCAAATTATTCTCAGGACGCATGAATACCTTTACGGCGCCTCTTTTTTTTTTTTGAGTTGATGCTTTGTGCTTGTCTGTCACCTTTTGAACCGCACTATGGCCATAATCCTTACGTTGTATTAACGCTTCCGTAGTTGTCTCGATATATTCTATCCCCCCCCTTTGAAGCAGGACGAGTATTAAATGCAATGATTTTACCTGCACATGCACCTACTGCATAAGGAAGTCAAGATGAGGCAGTTATGTAAAGTTTTCCTTCTTTTTTTTGTGTTTCAAGATATCTTCCGCTTTGCCATACAAAAAAGAGGAAAATTGTTGACCCTAGACATATCCCCGTAACAAACACAAACAAATAAACTCCCAATCGGCTGTTCTTTTGTAGACCCGTCGTATTTTTTTCTACATCCGGCGCCGTTGTAACGTGTTAATTTTTAGGTTGAAGAGAGAGAGAGGCGTCGGTATCACATCGCCATCATCGCAACTGTTGCGTGAGCGACATTTACGACGGGGGAGCAGCACCACGGCCACGGCCGAAACCACCGCGGAACTGGGGGGCGAACTCGCCGGGCGCACCACCCTCCTTGCCCTCGCCAGCATCACGTCTCCGGTAGCCACCCTCGCGGTCTCCCGGTCACCACGGCCACGGCCTCCGAACGGCCGGCGCTCGCGCTCCTCGCCGCCCATCATGCCACGGGGCGGGGCATGGGACCGCTGCTGCTTGATGTGGGTAGACGGCACAATCTCAGCAGGGAGGTGCAGCCACTCGCGAAGGTAGTCGAGACCCTGTGGAGAATAATGTTAGCAGGTTGGTCGTCTACAACTGGAGCGAACTGGCTCTGCTTGTGTCGTTGTTCTTTAAAACTGCAACCGTTCTCCTTGAACATTGAAGCCTGAAGAACAGTCCCCGATTCCCAGTCGTGTATTCGGGGGGTAATCGGTTGCGTACCTCAGGAGTGAGCGTGTAGTAGTACCACTGCCACGAGAACTGGGTCTTGACGAAGCCCTTCGAGGTCAGAGACTGGCAGGCCTTAATCACGAAGAGGTTCTTGGTGTCAATCTCGGGGTGCTGGATCTCGAAGCTGTGGAAGAAGCGCGATAGGTTAGCATTTCAACGGAACGAGAATGTCGAGCGGTTGTGTGTAAATCAGTGGTTGTCGTCGAAGTCGGCGCAAGTCGTTTTTTATCAAGATCGGATCGGGATGCGGGTCGAGGACGTACTTCTTCGGTGCCACGAGCACACCCTCGCGGAAGAGGGACTCGTGGATCTTCTTGCGGTCGGCCTTCGGAATCAACATCTTGAATCGTTATCCGTGGGATGTTGTGTGGTGATGTTTGGTGTTGCAGGAAGAAGTCCGAAAGTGTCAAGTCGAGCAAGAGCTGGGAAAAGCGTAAGGGCAAAAAAATTAAAGGCTACTAACCCACATTCATGGTGGACTAATGGGCGTAGAATGAATTTTTTGTGAAAGTTTTGCTTGTGTGCACGGACCAAGTAGGGCTTGTTTTAATGTTAGGTAATTTTTTGCTGCCCCTCTTTTCAGCCAAGCACACATTAGTCATTAAACACGTGACTGAAACCGCAGCACCGCCACGGTGGCGCTGATCTCGACGTTCTTATCGCTGGCCTGATGCGTATCGCGCCGACTTCACCATCGTAGTTGTAACCTACAAACCATTTTTACATGGAGTCGTGACATCGACAACCAAAGACGTTTCATCTCGGCAACTGGCAACAAATAAACGAACGAGAAAATGGGCGCGAGAAAAGTCAACGTGCTAGTCGCTGGCATACCTGGCTATGGCCTGCCTTCTACCTATTCCTTTCCTGTGTCGCCGTCGACTACCATCCACGAATTATGGAGCGATATCTACGAGCGGCTGCCTCCTATCCAGTCACGACTCATCCTCACAACTCTTGGAAACAAACAGCTCCCACAAGACGCATCGTGTTTCGTGGGTGATTTGCTTTCATCACCTCAAGATGACTTTGTGTCTCTCCGTCTATCTCTCCAGTCTTGGGCGGCAAGGGCGGTTTTGGATCGCAACTTCGTGCAGCCGGTGGGCGCATGTCTTCCAAGCGCAAGAAGAACCAAGAAGAAGACAATGGATCGAGTCGTAATCTCGATGGTCGCAGGCTGCGGACAGTGACCGAAGCCAAGTCGCTGGCCGAGTACTTGGCCATCAAGCCGGAGATGGACCGCAAGGAAAAGGAGAGGAGACGACAGCGATGGGAGGACATTGTCGAGATGGCAGAGAAGAAGGAGGAAGAGATCAAGCACGGTGGCAAAGGCCGACTTGATGGCAAGTGGGTGGAAGACAAGGAAGAGGCGAATGAGCGTACACGCGCGGCCGTATTGTCGGCTATGAAGGGCGGTCAGTTTGTCGACAATCTCCAGCTTGGCACATCCGCAGGCTCCAACACCTCTGCTTCCTCGGACAGTGGGATCAATAGCAACAAAGACGTTGGTGATGGAGCAGGCGACGGCAGCAGTTCCGAGTCTTCGTCGCCCGAGTCGAGTGCTGCTGCAGCTACGTCCAACAAGGCAACCACCACAAACAAGGGCGAAGGAAAGGCGAAGGCCTTTTTTGCTTTTGACGATGAAGACGATGAGTTTATGAGCTCTGATGACGATGACGGGGAGGACGATTGATTGTTTTATTTTCTCAGTCTTGGTTTGGGTTTGCATTTGCATTTGCGTTTACGTGTATGGGTTTTCGTGTTTTCTTCTTCTTTTTCTCATGTTACAGTACTGATTTATAGCAGTCTGGAGTTTTGGGAGGATAGTGTTAAGCGCATGATTGGCATCTTTGCTTGTGTAATACCTATTAGTGTAAATTGTTACAAGTCTTGATAATCGCGTGTCTCATGAACATGATTGCTGTGAGTAAAGTATACCGGGCACGGCATGACACTGACTTTGTCTCTTACTGTTGATGGACGAGCGAGCGTTTCATGACTTGTTTGTGAGATCATATTCAGGGAAATGTTTACCAAAACGTATGCGCAGCCAAGAAGCGAACTACAGACGTTCTAGATCTTGTTTATTGGTACAATACGAACCAACGTTGCGACGTTTCTCTCTGTCCAGCTCTTGTGCGGCATCTGCTGACCCGGAATCCGATGTGCCCTTCCAATCCCTCTATGCTCCCTCATCGTACACACGTCTATTCCAGACGGACGGGGAAAGTACCGGCTTCTCTCTGGTCGTCCCAGCGCTTGTACTATTGGCATGTCAGCATATCTATCCCCAATAGTAAATCAAGGCATCGTGCACATAGCATGCGCAACATAGGTATTGTGCGCAGACGGAGTTGACTTACCCAGCCGCTGGGCACAGGGACCGGTAGGCCAGCCAGAACTGCAGAATTGGTCAGCATGCGTATGATCATGAAGCGAGGTAGCGCGGCGCATGTGGCTTCGGGATGGGACGTACCTGGCGGCAGGGAGCGAAATCCTCGCCCTTGGCCAGGATGCACTTGTGGTAGTCGACATAGTTCTGCCAGCAGTGCTTGGTCTGGTTCGTGTTGGGGAACCGGGCATCGACACCTGGAAACAAATGATATCAGCAACTACGCGATCGACGTATATGTAGGCCGGGTCGACTGAAAACTCGGGCGCCGGCTGCAGGACAATGGACCGGCTGCCGACTTGTCGTTGTTTTGTATAATTGATCGTGCATGTCGTCGGATGGGGAAAAAGGGTGGTCGGAGTTGGTTGACATACCGGCTGCGATGAGAGCATTAGCAACTGTGTCGTACGACGATTTCCGTGAATTTTTTTTCTTGCGGCTGCAGCCGAGGAAGGTTGAACTTACCAGTGACGAACTTGAAGGGCTTGGTAACACGCTCGTCGTCAGACATCGTGAAGGTTAGGAAGGGTCAATTGGTGTGCTTGGGGTGGTAAAGTTGCTCGAGAAGGTCGAGGTGAGGTCGTGGCTGGCAGCAGAAGGAGAAGGAGGCGCGGATGAGCTGTTTGAGGGTAATGCAGCTTGGGATTAGAATGGGCTCGATTCGCTCACTCGGAACAATGTGCGTGGATAGCGGGTGAAGAAGGATCTATTGGCTTGTGGCCTGGTCTCTTAGGCTGCAACACGGTCGTGGGCTGATCTTGCGTTCCATTTTCTCTTTTTCATATTATTTTTGCTTTTAATTTAATTCGCTCCCCCTCCAGAGCATGGCAGGCGCTGCGGCCGACCAACCGAATCCCAGCAAAAAGCCGTAGCACCGGCTCAAAGAAAACACCAGCACCAAGCCCGCCCAATCGAGTCCCGCCCTAATTTGACGCATATGATTCGGACCTCCCTCCAGCTAGTTGACCTCACTTTTCGCATTTTCTCTTTCGCCTCACAACCCCCGACGACATCGCCGCCCGCTGTAAAGCCACCGTATTCAACCGCATCCACTCCAACCTTCCACCTTCTGACTATATTGTCAAGATGTACGCCACTGCTCGGGCTCTTCAGGCCTTCCGGCCGACGCTCCGCATGATGCGCCCCGTTCCCGTACGTTTGACTTGTTCAGTTCCATGACCCATTGCCGAGTTCGCCGTATATGTGATGCTGACAACACGTTTATAGAAGGAGGAGCAGGCCGGTATGTATCTGTTAAACCTACGCACACGAACGACGATATCACGGTTGCTTGGCGGTGGCGGCCGAGAGAATGGATATCGAACAGAAAAGAATATCGTTTGAGAGGAAGATACGGGAGAAGCATTACTGACTGGCGTTCCGTTCAGCCCATACCGTCACGCAGAGACTGCGCCGCCTGCGCAAGATCCCCGCGGAGCTGCTTCCCCTAGGTAAGGTTCTACTGTCGGAGCTTCTTGTCTATCCTACGGCCCTGAGCGGACAGCTGACTTTCATAGGCATCGTCGTCGGCTTCGCCTGTTTGCTGCTGGCTACTCCAGCGTCCGCCACTTCGCTGTTGATGGCACCATCCGCATGAAGCGCCAGAACCGTGCTGCTGAGCATGTCGGCGAGGCCGAGCATGCTAGCGAGACCGGAGCATCACTAAGCAAATTACGACGAGGACTGTTTTATTGGCGATAGTTTTGGGTAGGGGGTGGCTTTGTTTTTTTCAAGTCAATGTGCATCTAGATTGGACCAGTACAGAAAGCTTCCGGCCGAAAGCTTCCGGCCAGACTGCCTCCCATGCACGTGTATATGCTACATAGGCCAAACACAATTTACTTGGGTCAAGCCGACCGCAGTGCGATAATCGGGTGCTTGCGTGCTTTTTCTTGCTCACCCGAGAATTGGGAAAGATCGGGTTGTCATGATGTGGATGCGTAAACCTAGTTATGAATAAAAACGCCGTTGTCCTCTATTCACTCCGGCCGCGGTCCGGCCACGTCCAGACCCTCCAATCCTTGCATTGGGTCGGCCCCCGGCTCTGGTGCCGGGCCATCCTCGCTGCCGCATTCTGTTCTATCCAAGCTTCCTGTCCGGTAGTTAGCAAAGCAATATCCCAAGCAGTAAAACGAGAGTTGGCCGTAGAATCAATGAAAAACACGCACCTGGTTCCATAGAGCCTCCTGCTTCCTAGACTTCGCTTGCAGCCTTGGGTGCCTTGGCGGCCGTGACTTTGATAGTTCTCCCAAAAAAGTCCGACTTGTCCATGTTGTCAATGGCCTCTTTTGCATCGTCGGCATCTTCGAATTCGACGTACGCAAACCCTCGATGGCCAATGTGCTTTGGTCTTCAGCCATTCCGTCTTCGTCAGCACCATTTGTCTGTTCGCGTTTGTTGCGGTCGCTTTTGGGAAGTGACACATCGGCAATATCACCAAATGGGATAAAAGCGTCATGCAAGCTGGCAGCAGTCACCTGTGGCCCAAGGCCGCCCACAAAGACAGTGGCCTTCCAGCGCGTGCTGTCTGCCATACTTGCTCTGATCGCTCAAAAGCTTCAGGTTTGAAGCCTTTCTCCTAGGCCAGAATCCATGAAATGGCAGAAAACGGGCGTCGAGTGCGGCGTCAAAGTCGAAACGCGGGTTTCCGCGGATTTGGGGCGCAAAGTCAAGGAAGAAAGTGCGACCTGCAATACAAGCTGGATAGAGATCGAATAGCTTCATACTGAGCAGTATTATTTGCCAAAGAGGAATTCTTAGGACCGGTATTATCGTTCTATCAGAACCTGGTCAGTTAGGATAAAGGAACGCTCCAGCTGCGGGGCACAGCACGCAAATACTCGGACTTTAGCGCTATCACGTGCGAGCGGCCCCTTGCTGCTAGCAGCATGCCATGCCACATTGGCCAGTGGACAGGACAACTCAACCATTCCCACCACGGCCAGGCCAACCCCCCTTCAAACATCTGGACCAAAAGGACAGACAGACACACCTTTCTTTTCCCAAAAGAAGGCTTGGTCTGGAGACTGCTTTCCACGACTGCCACCAGGCTTCCTCCTCGCAAACGAACAGGCTGGTTTCTTCTTTTGTCTTTCTCGAAGCTAGCTTGTAGCTTGAACCCCTTTCGTTGTTCAGGCACACTGGCATTGTTGACCTCGAGATCATATTCGCCGAGCCAACAATAGCTTCGCATCGAACAGCTCCCTCCCCCTTTTCCTTACTTTTTTCATCTACTCTACACATCCACCTTCAGCTCACTGCGCTTTGAACCTGATTCTCGCCGACTGCAACAATCTCTCGGCCCTCCTGCAACTCTCCCGCGACTCTCCTCAACATGGTGCACCTCAGAGAGATCCCGCGGACGGCCATCTTCGCCTGGTCGCCAGGCACAGGCAAGCCGTTCCTCGTCACGGGCACGCGCGCCGGCGCTGTCGACGCTGATTTTTCAGACGAAACAAAGCTCGAGCTTTGGGACCTCAGCTTGGATAGCCCTGGCAACGGGGCCGAACTGAAACCCATCCACAGCATCAGCACAGACTCGCGGTGAGTCCTTTATTGTCGCGATCCGCCGGCCACTGCTCGCGTTTTTGGAAATGCACTGCTAACTAAGCTGGCACAGCTTTTATGATATTGCCTGGGGCCCGCCCGACGCGACCACCCGCGTGGCATTATTGCCGGCGCTCTAGAGAACGGCTCGCTCGACCTTTGGGACGCCGAGAAGCTTGCGGCCGGAGCTTCTGACGCACACATTGAACGCGCTACCAAGCACAGCGGTGCCATCAAGGCCGTCCAGTTCAACCCCTTGAAGCCCCAAATTCTTGCAACAGCTGGCTCAAAGGGCGAGCTTTTCATCTACAACGTTGAAGACATCCAGAACCCGTTCCGGCTAGGTAATGCCGCCGCCTCCGTGTCGACGACATTGAATGTCTGGCGTGGAACAAGAAGGTGTCGCATATTCTCGCAACCGGCAGCTCCGGGGACTGGTGACTGTGTGGGACGTGAAGGCTAAGAAGGCATCCTTGACGCTCAACAACAACCGCAAGCCTGTCAGCTCCGTAGCCTGGGATCCAACCAACTCTACGAAACTGGTGACCGCCTCTCCGGACGACAACACGCCAGTTATTTATCTGTGGAACCTTCGCAACTCCAATGCCCCGGAGAAGACGCTGACCGGCCATGAGCAGGGCGTACTGTCCCTCTCTTGGTGTGCGCAAGACCCGGCATCCTCGTCTCTTGCGGCAAAGACAACCGGACGCTGGTGTGGAACCCAATACCGGCGACTTTTTGGCGAGCTGCAGGAAGCACCAATTGGGCCTTCCTGACGCGTTTCAACCCGGAGAACCCGGATCTGACAGCTACGGCGCCTTTGACGGCAAAATCACCATTCAGACGCTGCAGACCACAAACAGCTCTGCCGATGCCCAGGTGGCGGCGCAGAGCAATTTGGATGCCGAGGACTTCTTTGCCACCGCGCACACGGCCCCGACTGTCCAGAACTTCTCTTTGCCGAACCCTCCCAACTGGTATTTGAAGCCTGTTGGTGCCGCATTCGGATTTGGAGGCAAGGTTGTTTACTTTACCCACAATGACACTGTTGCTGGCCAGCCCCAGTCATCCACGGTCTACATTGGACAGTTCTCCGCCGATGCGGACGTCGCCCCGGCTACAGAAAAATTCGAGGATGCCCTGAAAACCGGCGATGTGAAGTCCATCTGCGAGTCGCACATCGAGAGCGCCAAGACCGAAGAAGAGAAGGCAGACTGGGAGGTCCTGCAGACACTTCTGGATGCGAACCCTCGCCAGAAGGTGATAGAGCGCCTCGGGTTTAACACGGGATACAGCTGGTACAAGACGAGGCCGATGAGACCGAAGCCCAAGACTCAGCCAAGGAAGCAAAGGAAGCCTCTGCCGAGACGAAGAAAGAGAACCGCATGTCAAACTTCTTCGAAGATGGAGGGACGGCGACGATGATTTCTTGACGGGCTTGTCTTCCGGTAAGGGTGTAAAGACGGCGCAACCGTTCCATCTCTTTGGCCAGGGCAATACCGCGCTGGAGGATACGATCACAAAGGCGGTAATGCTCGGCGACTTTACGCGCGCTGTCGAAATCTGTCTAAAGGAAAATCGCATTGCCGATGCGTTTGTTGTCGCCAACTGCGGTGGCAAGGATCTGGTTCAAAAGGTCCAGACGGCGTATCTAGCCGATGCCAACGGATCCCCAAGCTACCTTCGTCTCCTGGGCTCTGTCATCTCGGAGGATCTGTGGGACGTTGTCCACAATGCCGACCTCGAGAACTGGAAAGAAGCGCTGGCGACACTGTGCACGTTTGCAAAACCGACCGACTTCCCCGACTTTTGCGAGGTCTTGGTGACCGTATTCTTGAGTCTGGCTCGCGCAAAGATGCCTCTTTCTGTTACTTGGTTGGCTCGAAGCTTGAAAAGGTGGTTGGCATCTGGATTGCGGAACTCGAAGAGGCTGAACAGGCCGGTGTGAAAGAGCGCGCGGAAGACTCGTTGTTCTCGGTGCATGCCCGGTCCCTGCAGCAGTTTATTGAGAAGGTTTCGGTTTTCCGGCACGTCACCAAGTTCAGTGACGGCGAGGCGTCCCTCACATCCGGCTGGAAGCTTGCCTTGCTGTATGACAAATACATTGAGTATGCCGACATTGTTGCATCAACTGGCCTGATGGCTGTTGCACAAAAGTACTTGGACCTTGTGCCAACGACCTACGAATCGGCAGAGTTGTCGCGCAGCCGCGTGGTGGCGACGCAAAAGCCAGCGGCCCAGCCGCGTGGTGGCAACGCAGCGGCTCAGAGCAGAACACCAGCAGCTCGCACACCCCTCGTCAGTGCCGGATATCCCCCACCTCAGTCCCTGGCGCAGCAGGGCCTCAGTGCCGCAGCACCGCCAAACCCGTACGGCGCCCCTGCTCCTTTGACCACCTCCAACCCTTATGCCCCGGCTGGTCTGTCGCAGCCTGGCCCATACGGCTCGCCGGCTCCCCCGACATACGGTGGGCAAGGCTACGCACCGCCGCAGCAGACCTCGGCTTATGCTCCGCCTCTGGGGCCTACAGTGCCCCGTCGCTAGCCCTTACGGTGCTCCCCCGAGAATCACGACCCCCTCTTCCCTGCCGCCTCCGCCAAAGCAGAAAGATGTGGGCAGCTGGAACGACGTGCCGATGGTTACCAAGGCTCCCATCCGCAAGACTACCCCGAGCGTTGCACCCATCACGGCGCCTTTTGGCACCCAGTCCCTCGCAGGCTCTCTTGCTGGCCCACCGCCCCTGTCAGTCCCTATGGCGTCGGCGCCCGTGGTGGCTCAACCCCTCCGCCTCCACCCAGGGGCCCGGCGCCGCCTCGTGTTCATTCGCCGCTTGTCGGTCCGCCTCACAGCGCAGCCAACCCTCCTCTTCGCCCTCCTTCGTCGATCGCGAATTCATACCCCCCCCACCGCCTGCCGCAAGGTGCCAGTCCAGCTCTTGGTATGAGCCGCCCACCTCCACGGACAGAATCCCCTTACAACGCCCCGCCGACCGCTACGCACCTGCACCGAGCGTGCAAAACGGATCATCTCTCCCCGCGCCTACGCGTACTCCGTCTGGCCAATATGCACCTCCCCCTGCTCCATCAAACCACTATGCGCCACCATCCCATGACGCCGGCTTTGGCGGTGCGGTTCCGCCACCCGTTGGGCCACCCCCCTCTGCTGGCCCCCTCCCGCCGCTGGTGGACCTCCTCGCACAAACCTACCCGTCTCATCTGCTGCTGCCACGCCGCCGCCGCCGCCGCCCCAGGCTGGCCCCCCTCCGCGGAAAGCAAAGCACCCTGCGGGCGATCGTCTCACATCCCACCCAAGGCGCAGAAACTTGTGCAGGTACTTGACACCGACTTGCAGCGTGTAGCGGCACGGGCCCCCGAGACTTTCAAGCCGCAGGTGAATGACACGCGCAAGCGCCTAAACCTTTTTTCGACCACCTCAACAATGCGGAGCTTGTCAAGGATGACACGATTCAGCAGCTTCACGACCTTGCAGTGGCCCTCGAGGGAAAAGCATACGATTTCTGCTCAGAAGCTTCAAGTCGAGATTCATCGCGACAAGCCGGAAGAGTGCGGCAACTGGATGGTATGTTACCTTAACCAACGTTGCTATCCCCTGATTCTTTTTATTTTTCGTATACTTGTTGTCTACTGCCAATACTAACAGTTTTTTGGTGTAGGTTGGTGTCAAGCGCTTGATCGCAATGAGCAAGGCCACGCCGTAAGCCGGCAGCCATCGGCTGCTCACAATGGGCTCACAGAGATTGGCAATTTATTTGTGGTGACATGGTTGTTGAGACATGACAATTGTGCTTGAAAGGCGATGGGAGAGGGTTGTATCGTGTTCTCTTAGAGGAAATAAAAATAGCGCATGAAGATTTGTAGCGAAATGATAAATTCAGACGCCGCCGTTCATATAGATGTTTTATGTCCCGCTGTCAAATCTTACCTGTATGCTGGTACATCTGTGTATGTTATCCAGGAGTCAGTTATAAGCAGTGTTTTTAACCAAATCCACCTCCAGCAAATTGATCTTCAGCCTTGCATCGTCGCCACCTGCCTAGTTCAACATCAGCCTATATCTAACTTCGCCGGTTGATTGACCGTCCTGCCGGTGGACTAGCGTAGGCGGGCTAGATAGGCTGTTGTAGGGATGACAGCAGAGACGCGGCAGGACCATAAGTGTGACTTAATGAAAGCTATCTACGTGATGTCCCGGTGGGGAAAACACGGCTTGTAAGGTGAAAAGCGGAGACTCGAGACGAGATGCACAGTTCGTCTCGATGCTGAGTTTGGCAGCCGAGTCTCGAGTCCGGGCCATTGACGTCGCGTTTGAATGCCGATTTTCGATGCCGAACACTTTCAGTATTTATTGGATCTCTCAAGGGCCCGGAGCGCCGTGAAGTTCGGACCACCGGGCCTTTCGCGGGCAACATCTGGGCTTTTTGCATGCTTGTTTGTCTTTCGATGCCTCGACGCTCGAGAAGAAATTGAGCTAAAAATACTCAAGTCTCTTTCTTCTTCTTCTTCTTCTTTTCATCATCTTTTTTTCAAAGAAAAACAGGCTGCCCAAAAACTATATATTCTATGCGTTGCCCTTAAAAATTGTGGTATCTAGAGAGAGTGTCAAAACATATCTTCACCCTACCGCCTTTCCCTCACCCCCCTCCCAATGAGAAAATAACAAAGTATTACTGAAGCAACTGAGGCAGCATCATGAGACTTCTCGTATCTACCATGGCTATGCTGGCCGTGGCATTGATGCTGCCCTCGTGTCAGTAATCAACTTCGGCGACAACCCTTCAAAGCTGCAGATGTCTGTGTACGTCCCCGACAAACTCGCCGACAAACCGGCGGTTATACTTGCGGTACGTGAAGCCATTAAGAGGCTCGCATCTCAGCACCTGGCTCATCGCCTCTTATTGACTGTTCTAGATGCATGGTTGCGGCGGAACAGGCCAACAATATCTCCAGCAGTCTGGATACACAAAACTTGCCGATGCAAAAGGGTTTCTTGTCATCTACCGACAACGACGCACGATAACCATGTAAGCTTCCTTCCTAGATTGCGGCACCGCTATTCAAAAAAAAAAGAATCACCGTTACCAGTCTAACCGAAACAGTGCTGGGATGTCGCAAGCAAGAAATCGCTTACACACGATGGCGGTGGTGACTCCCAAACACTGGCTAACATGATCCGCTACACTTTCACAAAGTATGGTGCCGATCCAACCAAGGTCTTCTCCACAGGCTCCTCATCCGTTGCATGATGACAAATGTCATGATGGCTACCTACCCTGATCTCATCGTGGCAGCCACTTGTTATTCAGGCGTTGCTGCAGGATGCCTGGCAGGTAGCCCTGGTGCAAGCCCTCAAACGGCGGATCCAGCCTGTGCTTCCGGCCGCGTGGTGAAGACAGGCGCAGAGTGGGCAGCTGCGGTTCATGCAATGTACCCTGGCTGGAACGGCATATACCTCGATTGGCCACCTGGCACGGACATGCTGATACCTTTGTGAGCTATCTCAACCTGGAAGAGGAGATCAAGGAGTGGAGCACTCTACTTGATGTGACTTATACGAAGAACATGACGTCCACGCCACAGGCCGGGTATATCCGAGATGGTGTTTGGCGATGGGACCAAGTTTGTCGCGTACTCGGCCGAGGGCGTTGGCCACACGGTACCAGTGCACCCACAGGAAGACCTCAAATGGTTCGGAATTGCGTGAACGAAGCTCTTGTATAGCTCGCATTTCAGCGAAGAGGTCTTTGTCATGTGGCCGCGCTTTCAAAGAACGCTCTTGCCGGCGCATTGTGCAAGGATCCCACCCATAGAAATCTATTCAATATAGCTTCCACTGCATCCCAGGCTGTCAGCCGAAGCTTGCTCAATTTTTTTCTCAGCTCGTCTTGAAGCCACAAGCGGTATTGTGGCCCGGAGAGACTGGATGAGGCGGCGACAAAGATCATCCACAGGTCGAGTTCTTGCAGCCGAGGACTGGCAGCAAGAGACTCGTGGGAACTCCTGGCTTGCTTGATGTGCCGTGCCTGCAGTGATATTTGGAGCTGCGCCGCAAGATATTGGAAGTTGTGGCTGTGCACCTCGAGAAAAAAAGTCGTTGAAAAGGAGAGCATGGAGAGCCGAAGAGCATCATGGCCCCCGCCCCCGTGGGCAAATTTGTCGCTCGGTGCAAGTCTGTGCAGACGGTAATGCACCGAGATCAATGCCTCCTGAAATAGCTCGGGCGCAATTTTCGTGCCAGTCTGTCGAGCAAAGTTAACTGCGGTTGTGAAAGCACGAAGGTCTTGCCAAATGTCGATGAGACGCATATCCGCCTCACACGTGGTATCGGCGATGAACGGCAACGGCATAGCAAAGGCAGTGGCTTCGCTTGAGCCGAGGAGACGAGCCCGCGAAAACAGGCTTTCATCCTCACCAGCAAAAAACAGAGGCTGGCTGCCTGTCCGGAGGGCAAGGGCGAGATCCAGGCGACAGCACTTGATTTGTAGGAAGCGCCGATTAGAGAGGGCCCGGATACCGCCTCTCAGTTGAACCAGTTGGTAGAGGCCACCTAGATGCATCTGTGCTGGCTCCAGCTCACCATGTGCCTCTGAAAACATGCCGAGAGCAAGCACAAGGAAGATCGTAGCGTCTGTACAAGGCGAAGTCGAGCATGGAGACGCGCTTGCGAAGAAGCCGTATACCGCGACTCGTGTGGATGAGGGCGCGTTGGCTTACGGGGCCGGCTGTCGCACCCGCCGTGCTGTATCAAAGAACGCTTGTGCAGAATATGCAACAATGTGCGTATAGGCCGCATCGCGACGCATTGTGGCCTCATTGAACCACCCTGCCTCGTCGGTTCCGACACCGACATAGCGCTCAATGGGGTACATTGCACGTTTCATGACAGCCATAACTGTGGGGAAATTAGCGAGGAGAGCCAAAGAGAAGCGCAAAACAACGAAAAAAAACCTTACATTCGTGGATGATACGAGTGATTGGCAGACTTCTCGGCTCTGTCTGAGATGCGGAGAGGATCCGGCCCGGAGGCGGTGTCAGGGCAGAGGATGCGCGCTCGCTATCGGGCGTTGTCGAGTCCGTCCGTACCACAACAACCCCATCTCCTGTGGCAGGGGATCGCTGGGTACTGCAAGTCTTGATGCCCTTCCGCTTCCCCTCTCCTTTGTTCTTTCCCTTCATCACATGGCTGCGGATGAGCTTGCGCGTTTGGCCCCCGGGCTTGATGGCATCACGCCCCGTGGCTACGATGAACGGATCAATCGTGGCTGCGGCTTGATGCTTGCGCGCCATATTTCTGCGGGCGCATGCTGCTGTTTGTTGGAGAGTGGTATGCGAGTTAAATGAGGTTGAAATGAATGGTAGAGAAAAAGACTGCAAGGCCCAGCTTGAGTCGGAGAATGACTGTTAGGTCTCGGGCTAAAAAGTGGACCCGGCTTCAACAATGAAAGTTGTGCCAAGACATCGATTATTTTCCTATTTAGGAAAGGTCGACCGGGAACATGGCGTGTTAGCCTCCTCGGGCCTCAGTTGCGACTCCTGCCGCCGGTCGGATCAACGTCTATCCAAAGCGCCACCTGCCGTACCTGCCGTCGCTCTGACAGCAGTATTGTATTCTACTTACAGTAAAGCTCACGAAAAGGCAAAATGTAGGATGCGGGTGCCCTGCGGAAACAGAAGTATTTATTTCGGACCATGCCCGTCTGTCATGGGGCAGGCTGCATATGAAGGAGGAAGCAGTGCCATTGCCCTTTCCAGTTTCTTTGTTCTCTCTTTTTTCTTTTCCCCTACCTTATACCGTTCAACCTCAGTCTCTTGATTATCCCAGCATATACAAAGCTACAATTTGCAACCCGTCTCTCTTTCACAATGCCGCCGAGATCTATCGACATGGGTGACGAGGCTGTCACGTCTCTGTTCCCAGGACCATTCATCAAGTCGCAGTTCCGCACCAAAACTCGCCTTCCACCCCCAGGAACCGACCTCACAGGGCATGTGGCCATTATCACCGGTGGTAATTCGGGTATCGGCTTTCACGCTGCGGAGCACTTGCTGTCTCTGAAGCTGTCCCGCCTCATCATTGCTGTGCGGACTCTCCCCAAGGGCGAGTCTGCTGCTGCTCGGCTGCTCCAGACATACCCGGCTGCCAAAATTGAGGTGTGGCCCCTGGAAATGACGTCCTACGCGTCTATCCAGGCGTTTGCAGCACGCGTTGCCAGCGACCTCCCCGGCTGGACTTTACGATTCTCAATGCAGGGATCATGAAGCCGACGTTTGGTGTCTGCGCCTCTACAGGCCACGAGGAAGTCGTCCAGGTCAATTTTCTGTCGACATACTTGCTGGCTATTCTCATGCTGCCGCTGTGCAAAGCCAAGGCTCCGGCGTCAAAGCCGGGCCGACTAACCATTGTCAGTTCCGGCACGTCGCTCACTGCCAAGTTTGTCAACCGGGACATGAGGCCCTTGTTGGCGTCTTTTGACGCTGTGGACCCCAAGGGCGTGTCGTCCGCCGCCTGGGACCCAACCGACCGGTATTTCACATCTAAAATGCTGGGCCACCTGTTTTTTGTACGGCTGCTTAAGTACTTGCGCGCCGAGGATGTCATCGTCAACTTGGTCGAGCCCGGCATGTGCAAGAGTTCGGACCTGCACCGCGACTTGGGCGGACCCGTTGGTCTCTTTATCGAGGGCTGGAAAAATGTGTGTGGACGGAAGCCCCAAGACGGCCCTGGACGTATGTCGATGCGGTCGCCGTCAAAGGCCCGGAGTCCCACGGTTTGCTTCCTCATGGATTGGGAAATTCACCCGTAAGTTCTGGAACACAGAGAGAAAAAGAAGATTCGCGTCGTGGGGATCGAACCTAATGCTAATACTTTTTGGGGGCGTAGATTCACCAAGCTTGTGTACGAGCCTCAGGGCAAAGCCATAATGGATGCGCTGTGGGAGGAGGTCATGGCTGAATATGCATTCGCAGATGTGCGCTGAATTCTCGAGCGATCAAAGGTGGGCAAGCTGTAACGGGTTGGGTTTTTCAAAGTGGAGGCTCAGTGAATGCCGACAAAATATACCTGGTAGACAGTAATGTGTATTAGATCCGTGAACTTCCCCGTATTGTCCGAGGCTGTGTAATGCTGCTGTCCTGGCGATGAGACGATGAGATGCAAGAGACGAACCGAGTCACGTGATTAGAGTGCGGAACCACACAAAATCGCAAAAATAGGCCCAGATTAGTGGCACAGCATTGTGGTGCCCAAACGAGGCTAAACTATCCACTACCTAGCTGTTCCTTTTGACATCCAGCGCCTTGTCTTCCGTTCATCTATTCTAGCACCGCCCACTGTCGACCTGGAGACGGCAGACATCAGCTACCCAGTCTATACTACGACCACCTTTGCAATGACGGAAACCGCATCGCCGTCCCCAACGCCCGAAGATGCGGCTGCGGTGCAGGCGCGTCGGCGCAAGGAACGCCGGGAGGCCAAAATCAAGGCCGGCGGCTCAGCCAGACTAAACAAGATCACAGGCCTCGGCGGAGGGCTTCAACGGGGTGAGTATGCTGGACCACGGAGTCCGAGTACTTGGCCGCTGCGCGGGACGCTAATAACCATTACTAGACACTCCGGCTGCTCCCAAGACGACACAGGCTACGGAACACGGCGACCCGACGAGGTTGACATTTCCGAGCACTTTTACCAACCGACGGTCACGCCTCGTCCGAACAACGCCGCACCGCAACCCAACTCTGCAGCTGCCGATGCGCAGATGAGGCAGTTGCTTCTCGCCCAGCAGCGGCTGCAGCAACAACAGCCACCTAACCCGTTTCTCTTCGGCGATGGCCCGGCGGCAACGACCCCTTTGGACTCGGAGGCATGGGCGGTTTCGGTGCTGGTGGACCGGGTGGTGAGGGCACAGACGGCGACCTATGGCGGCCATGCTGTCACAGATGATGCAGGCCATGGGCGGAGGTGCAGGTGGGCCTGGTGGACCGGGCGCCCCTGGCGGCGGTTTTCCTGGCTTTCCGGGCTTCCCAGGAATGGGTGCTCCAGGTCAGCAGAAACCGAAATCGGCCATCCCAAGCACCCCGGAAGCACTATGGCGTCTTGTCCATTTTGCCGTTGCTGTAGCACTGGGCCTTTACGTTGCGTTGGCGACCCCATTTATGGGCACGCGATCCGAGCGTGACCTTGCCGCCGCTGCACACACACCGCGGGCGCCGATGGCACAGTCTTCAGCGTCGCGAATGACGCCTTTGCTCTGCACAAGCGCTACTTTTTCTATGCATTCGCCACGGCAGAGACGATTCTTCTGACGAGCCGCATCTTTCTGGAACGGGGTGGCAACGGCGGCAGTTTTCAATGGCGGAGCAGCGGGTGGAATGGTTGGTATGGCAATGGGTTTCCTGCCGCCAACCATCAAGCGCAACGTTGAGATTGCTATGCGTTATTGGCAGATCTTTAGCACTGTGCGTTCTGACTTGATGGTGTGTGTCTTCGTCTTGGGGGTTTGCGCTTGGTTGCGGTCATGAAATGGGCATGAAATTGACATGAAATGGGCATGAAATGGTCATTGGACCAAGGTTTATTGTCGGCAATCGTGTTCTTTTTGCGTTTCACTATACAAGCAGACCCTTTCCCATGAAATCGTTCAGTGTAATAATTATATAGATGGTCTCCCTCTACCCGTTCCTATGCTAAAGTACATTTTAATGAGTTCCAACAAAACCGGGCCCTTACAAACAAGGACCAGCACGAACATGTGCGTGCAAGTGTATATTACAAATAATTAAAAAAATATTGTAACCGAATCATGAGATGATATACCAAAGACAAGGTCGAATAAAAAAGGAAAGGTTGACAAGGAAAGGGAGAAATATTTGTGCAACAGGTGCAAGGAAGGATCTGAGGTGGTAAAAGAAGAGGATGTGAAAAATCAAGATCAAAGGTAAGAAGAATGCTCAAGGAACAAAGACGGTTCTGAGAATGCCACCCATGACGCCGCGCACGCGTTTGGGATTCTCCTGGATGGCCGTGAACACAATAGCAAGTACTCGCTGCAAACACCAGTGTCTTCGCGCCACTTGCTTGTCCAGGGCATAGCGGCGCGGAAACAGCGTGGCCAAGGCACGTGGTGCTACGAAGAGTCCCATTGTCCTTGCGCCGGCTGGCCCGCTCAATCAGAATGCTTCCAGCCGCATAGCCCACAGCCGTGCAGAGGCCCGAGTCGATGGCTTGGCGCGCCGCGACTGACTTGCCAAGGACGAGGGGGCCGATGCGGGTGCGTGCAAGGCAGACGCCGTAAAAGAATAGGGTGATAAACGCCCCCAAAAACGCCGACGACCGCATGGCTGATAAGACGGCGCGCAAAACACCACGTAGGTTTCTGTTCGGTCTGCGCAACACCAGGAGGCATGCTCAGCGGCAGATAGAGTAGCCATGGACCAGCGCCACGACCGTAGCATGCGCATGAGAGCGTGGTACTCGCATGACGGGCCACAATCCATGTGGACCATGGTGCACGGAAATGGCACGTGACAGCAGGATCGCCCAGTGCAGCGGCATTGTATTCGTGAGCCATACCTTCGAGAAGACGGGCCTCCGGCCCCATGTCTTTGCCATATTGGAGCTTGTCGGTACGGCATAGACGAAGAGCGTGGATGAGCCGGGAGTCCACGGCAGCGGCAGACGTGATCCACTTGTTGTACGCATTAGGCAACCGCGACGGCACGTAGGAACCAGGCCCACAATGACGAGGGCGGACGACGAAGCGAAGATGGCCGAGTCGGTGAGGCTACCAACAAGAGCCTCCAGCCCTGTCCAAGAGCCCGCGGCGACTCGGCGTTCCTTTGCGGCGTGCCCAAAGCTCGCCCACGGTGACATCCAGGGCCCGCGTGACAGCGAACAGCGTCAGATCCAGAGTGCGGCCTGCATAGGGTAGGTAATGGTAGTAGGTGCGGCGCCTTTAGCGGAAGTCGTCTCGGTGCTCGTCTGAGTTTCGGCCTCAGCCTCGGTCTCGCCTCTGGTTGCGCTACCATTCGTGCCATCAGTGCGAGGGCTTGGCCACAACAGTTTCAGTAAATGCAGGCGTTTGTTTCGACTGCAGGAGACGCAAGCTGCCATATGCAGCTACGAAGGAGCAAGCCAACGTGACAGGCGAGAAGCGGGCGGCTAGGGAAAGACCAGGAGCACATTGTGCCAGCAGTCTGCGAAAGGGAGACTGAAAAAGAGCAACAAATTAGCACGTTGCGGTTGTGAGAAGAGGTACAGGCGGGTTAGGAAACATTGCATACCTCGAGGAGTGTGCTGCGCCAACGAGGGCGGCACAAGAACGTAGGGAAACGGCGCAATTCGAGACCGGATCGCAGAAATGTGGCGTCACAGAATCACGCACGTATGCAAAGGATGCCTTGTCTGAGTGCATTAGCGGCAGGCCTTGACGCTGCCGGCGGTAAGCAGGACGTAGGTGAGGAGAACGGCGAGGAGGCGCGGGGCAATGCTGGATGCATAGCCAAAAAGGTAGGCCCGACCAAGGGCCGTAGAGGAGGTGGGATGACCTGGTCAATGCCGCTCTTTCGGCCGTGACTGCGTCGCGTGACCCTGCGCTATGTCGGTCCATGTCGGTAGAACGAGTGCTTGCACGCTGGCGACGGCAGGCCGGCCGCATAGGTCGCAGCCGGATGGACCGAAGCAGGCATGGCTGGCCGGGCCCGATTCGACGGGGATACCGGGGACGATCGAGGAAGGAGGGTCGAGCTGGATGCGCCTTTCTAGATCAGGGTCAGTGTCGGGACGATGCGCAGGACGCAGCCAAAAGGGGACGACAAGAACAGCATGCAGAAAGGGCAAAAGAGGGCAGAACAACACAAAAGAAGCGGCTGACACGAGGGAAGCGTCGTAGCATGGCCAGGTCTAGCTCTAAGGCCACAATGACGCGCGTGTAGTAGTCAATCGCGCCGCTTTTTCTTTCCTTCTTTTTCTTTTCATTTTTTTATATTTCAATCTTCAGTTGCCTTCTGGGCCGACCCGATATAGCCAGGGCCAGGGCTGACAACAGCCCGGCCTGGCTTGCATGTTCACAAGCAAGTCGGGTGCGACAAGTTCGCAGCTCACTGTTGAAGTGTGTCTCTTGCGTCTGTCTGCGTCCAACGGTGGGACGAGGACCTCTGTGGTTTCAGGGGCAAGAGCCAGCGATAGCAGAGCGATACCGTTGTATAGGGTTGATGGATGGTGGGAAATCGACTCTGTGCAAAGTGGCTGTCTTCCACGCTGTCTGCTGCGGTCGAGGCTGCACGTGAAAGGCGCCTCAACGCGTCAACGGCGTCGATAGTTCGTAGGGCACTTTTTGCGTCTGGCCAGCTTAGGCGGTTCCAGGCCCCAGATAATGGTACCCCGGGATATAACGGCGCAAGTCCGTTCGCCGCAGCCCGCTCTTAGCTGCAAGCTTGTGTGTTTGGGACGGCCGTGGTTGCGTGCCTGTGTGCCTGCGGACCTGCCCGTGTTGCTGGAGAAAGAAGCGCGTCATGTCAGCGTGTATTTGATGGAGTGCGGCTCGTGTGGATTCAATTGCGAGATGCGTCTCTAGCGTCTTACCCCGTATTACTCTGGTTTTGCTGGAAGCTACTGGCCAAAGTGCTCCGTAGCAGCGTCATTCTGTGATTGGTCTAAAATACTCGTGCGCCAAAGTGGGGTTAGAGCCCAGAAGAAGCAACACGGCTGGACGCGCCTTTCCTTGATTCGGCAAGCGTCGGCTGTTCTTGTGTGCACGCTCGGTGGCATGTGAAAATGACAGAAGAGTCTCCACACTAATAAATCTAATCTAGCCTTTGGAAAACCCGCAGAGCGTTGGAATTCGATGCACCGAGAAAACAGAGTGCAGTTGTTGCCAGGCTTAACGCTGCTGCTCACAAGGTTTGTTCTTGGTATGTATTTCGACGATAAGGCGAGATTCTTGGCTGTCCGACGATGTCTACGAGTAGGGAAGCCACACCCTGCATTGGCAATACACGCCACAGCAGAAAGATACGTAATTAAACAGCAGGGTATCAGGTCTATGGAGCACAGCGCACGGTTTCAGCACTCTTGAATAGCTTTATGCTCTTAGCCGTTTCGGTGCCTACTTTTCTGAAAGCCCAGGCGGGACGTAAAACAATGGGCTGGGCCGAAAAGCATGTGAGCTGGCGACAGTACTAGTACGGAGTACGACGTATCTTTTAGGAGTCACTTGCACCCGACTTGGTTCTTCCCGCATTTGCAATTCTACGAGTACGGAGACAGAGGCAGTCTTGCGCTTTGTTGACGATCGTGCGAGTCCATCTCAGCCTCGCCTCCCAGACAGCTCAAGATTCTAAATGCATGCCCCTGCTTTCAAAACATACTCGTACAACGGTGTAGGGAGATTGGGTAATAGCAGGACGTTGTTTTGCTTATTATTTCACTACCCGTTTTTCACACTAGCCCAGGTCCATCCCGTCATCCGGTCCTTTTCAAACGTCATGCGCCGCCTTTGCATGTATCTTGCGGAGCAACATTGTACATGTATTCGCAAGTGATCTTAATTGCAGACTGCGGACACACTCCCCAATACCGGTCCAGCGGCCTGTGGGTGAACCCCTGCAGGAGTGATGCATTCGACGAGGTTGCGTTGCTCCTCCGATCAGAATTGTTTGAACTCCCAAGGACCCCAGCTCCGTTTCTTTTTTTCTTTGCTGCCTCCCCGCTTTCTCAAATGATCTACGGGGGGCAGTTAAGATACGATGTATTTCCAACAAACTCTATTGCAAAGGACCACCTTTCCCGTGCTCTTCTCCGTACGGGCCCCCGGATTACGTCGGGTTCCCTTTATCGTCTCTACGAAGTATGCTGGCATTTGCCTACTTCCTGTAGGCCCGATACCAACGGCTGCGAGTCTGTTTTGCTGTTCTCCACTGTTGTGTTAGCTGCTTTAGTGGCGTTTCCAAGTGTGCTTCCCCGTAAAGCCCTTTCCTTTAAAGCGCTGTAGCCTGCAGCAGCGCGCACTCCATGGTCTTTCTTCCTGCAACAGTAAGGCAAATAGGCTTACAAAATCCTGGGTTCTCCCATAGGCACCGTTGTCAAACCGTGTTGCCCGCACAAAACTGGCCCATATGCATTACGCAATAGATGGTTCTTGCCATTTGCTACAGTGGCACACCACTCGCTCGCGGACTCTCAACTCGAATCCGCTGAGACGCAGGCCACTTTCCTCTCCATCTTTTCTACGCTGTCCATCCCCGTGCGCCTTTCACATGCGGCACAATTCGTTTCCTTCGCCCCGCGGACTGGCCTGTAGTTTTTTGGCCATTTTTTACCCGTACAACCTCTCCATTTTGCCAACCTCTTGTTGAGATTGGACGATTAATCAAACATTCCCAGCATCCTCTCCACAGGTGATTAACAGCAATCATCGCCGATTAATAATACCTCTCTACACTACGCGACCATGCCTTTGCAGATCCGATTCCAGTTATCGTGCCCCGTCCTGCTTCCCCGACCGACAGCTGCAAACAACGCAGCAGCGGCATGACGCACGCATATGGCCATCCACAGCAGAACGATCACCTCCCACCAGGCGTGCGCAGATCTAGCGGTTATCATTGACCTGCTCGCGGCCCCGTCGCTTGACGCTGTTGTGTTTGCTCGTCTCCGTCGACCATTCTCGTCAGACACGGCCAACCCCCATGCTGGTATACAGCAACGCCGAAAGAGCCATGGCCTCCGGCGACATCTGCAGCCAGAATCGAACATTTTTTTGGGATGTATTCGTTTTGTTCCCAGTGCTCTCTTGGGCTTCCACGTGCTCTTTTCGCTCTTTTCGGCCGCTGACAGCGATAGAATTCGAGTTGGGTGAAGACTACGCCTTGCTTCACAAATGCGCCCAAGACCGGCCCCCGGCGCCCCTCTCCTTTCCGAGCAACGGGAAACAGAGCGAACTGAACAACTGGTTTCGACAACATGAAGTCACGACCGCATCCACGACAATATCGTACGGGAAATGCCATCCACTCAGAGAACTGGATCGACATCCCCCCAGTTTTGTGCGGCTCTTAGCGACATCTTTCTTAGGCCAGCCGCAGGATCTCCAGCACACCCCTCTGGGCAATCAGTGTTCTTCCCACACCCGATGTCTTGGGCACAATTCCCGCTCATCTTCACGCCCTCCCCGGGACACATGCCACAGAATCGCGGGGCCCGTACCCTCAAATATAAGGCACGGTCTTGGCATCGGCTTCGCGCTCACAACTTTCGTCGCCTGCCTGTCTCTGCACATGGGTGCTGGGTTGGGAACTCCTTCTACTGGGCTTGCCTTGGCACGGTCTTGGCATCGAACAGCCCCGTCCGAAGATATGGTGGCGGCCGCCCATTACCTTCTCCTCCGATAACAACCATCAAGATCGGACCAACCGTCCATTGCGAGGCTTCACAAGCATACGGCCCGACGGCTTGCAGCTTGGCGCAACTAGACAACAACATGGACTGGATCTCGACCTAGCACCGGGCCACCACATCCCGGCCCGATTGTCGCTACATCACCATCTGGGCAACTCCTACCAATAACGATGGGCCACAACAATGGCCCACAGTTGAGGACGGCACACCTGTGCCTCGTCTTCAGCACCGCCATTCACGCTGACGGCCGACTGGGGACGGTGCAGCCTTGGCAGGTCTTGTTTTCACCGCCGACGCGAATACTGGCCAACAGAGTCTCAGCAAGTGGCAATGCCTCTATCGCGGCACCTGTACACGGCAGGGGCTACCGTGGGGCCGGATGACAGCTTTGGCCAAAAACAGTTCACCCTACGTCACACAAGGAAACGTCGGAAGCGTGAATGAACGTTCCCCTCAAATCTATGGAGTGCTTAGTCACCGAACCGACAGCAACAGGCATGACCCGGCCATCGTCACCCACTTAATGATTCGGCCATTGCTCCACTGCAACTCAAGACGCGCACGGCTTCCTTTCTGGGGCGACGTGCAAACAAAATGGAAACCTCGGCAATTGCCGCCCGAAAGCGCAAAAAAGGCCAAATTGCCCAGGAGGGGGGGATGGGGGGTGGCCGATGAGGACGCCGCGACAGCTGCCAGCGGGGCAGGTGTCGAATGGCGAATGAGAATGACCACGGGGCTCACAAAGAACGGAAAGCCACGAAAGCGGAAGCCAAGACCGCCTCAATGGCACCGCCGTCACAAGCGTCCGAGTCTCCGGCAAGCCCGTCGCAGAATGCAAATGGTACGGGCTCGGAAGCACTTAACTATGGCGCAGGGGGCCGGCGCTACTAAGTCGGAGGCGGTCTGCTGCTGTTGCCAAACCTCCGCGTGAGAGAGAACCTCACGGAGGCACATGAAAAGCGCGAGAACCAGCATTCAACAAGCGAAAGCAGAAGCGCCGCACCTCATCAAAAACTGGCTTTGACGACCTGTGCATGTCTTTGTACAGTGGGTCTTCAGGGCGGCAATTGTTGAGCAAAAGAGTTCTCGTGTTGACAACCGACTGCTAGCTGGCTGACAGAGCTCCTGGAAGGCAACAAGAGTTGCAAGCAGCTCAGCTCGATGAATGGAGCAAGCATTCTGCGTAAACATGCCGGGTTTTTTTTAACGACGTGGATCAAAACAGGGCTGTTCCTCAAGCCTTGAGACGGTCTCAACGACTTGGCGTTGGGCTGGGTATTTTGAGAATTTTTTTGGTGTTGTGTTGGTATCTTTTTTAGGAGGAGTACTGGAGGATTGGCAATGCTCGTTGAATAAAATGGCAAATTTGGGGGTGGAATGGAAACAGGGCTTTTGGGGCGGGGGGGGGGGTCTTCTTTCTCTAGGTTGTATTTCGTTTCATTGAACTCTTATATCTTATATCCTCTTTCGCTAATTGATTTTTATTACTTTATTTTCCCGATTCCCTTTAAACCCGTGAAATATTCATATTGACAGCGATGCAATTCTCCAGAGTACATGATAGCGTGCATGTGCAACGAGGCAAATACATGGGATAGGACGGTTGCATTGAGGGCACACCTCATACCCCCCCGTGTCCTCGTCCGTGTCCCAACCGCTACCTTCTGTATTACTGTTGCTAGCTGCACTGCCATCATGCTGTTCCGTCCTATCTTCAGAAAGTATTATGGATTGCTGTTTCTGAGATCGCCATCGCTCTCGTGTCCGCTGCTGCGGCTAGGTTCCCCGTAAAAACCGTGGTCCTGCCGTTTGAAACAGGGCAGCTATATCATCTCCACGGCCGGCGACAGGCACCATGTTTGGCTACGCACACGTTCAAGAGACCCAACAGTCCAGGCGGGCCCTGACCTGCGTGTTGAAGATCTCTTCCCCATCTGACACGAAGCTGCCAATTTCCGAAACATGGGAACGAGCTGCGGCGACAAGGCGGTCCACGATTTGCTCTGGTGGCGTGGCCAGGCTGAACACAAACCGGGCACGGCTGACTCCGGTCATGCGAGCAAAGTAGTTGTCGGGCGCTCGATTGTCGACAGCCTCGGGCATCTGGGTCGTAGGGCGACGCCGTAGGGTGCGTGGCCGTGCGAGCCGGCCAGGCGAGAGGTGTGCTTGGCGGCCAGCAGCGGGGCTTTGGTGTCTGTTGCATTGAATTTCAGGTGCCTGTGGCATCCCCAACGACTGCTGACTGGGTAAGATCAACGTGCATGCGCCGAAGAAGCGACGTCGCTAGTTTTATGGAGCTCGACAGAGACTGCCTTGGCGGCGTCCGGCCGCAGTGTACCTTGTCGAGGACCAGCATAGGTTGTCTTCAATGCTGATCTGAGTGGGAAGATCGCGGCCGCCCCCGAACAGGCGTATCGTCGACACACGTGCAAAAGATCCCAGACACGCCGCCCTGTCGGCGATATTGCCCGCCAGGCTTGTGGCTGTGTCTTTATTTCGCCCAAGATGTCATCAAGCACACGAGGCGACATGCCAGGAAAGTTGCGGACATCCCCAACCGTATCCACTCCGGTGCAGCATTGCTCATCGCTTCCCTCTTCCCACTCTGACACTTTTGGCTCCACGTCTTCCATGCTCTCACCCTTTGTGCTGGGTGAGTAAGCAGTTTCGCCTCGCGTGTAGCCCGTTTTTGCGGCCAAAAATATAGCTGCTCAGTAGACTGCTTGTCTTGAATCCGATGCCAGGCACGCTGCGCAGCGGTCAGTGGATCCAAAAACTGCCACACCACAGCGTCTGCCTTTGCATCTAGATCAAGAGCAGGGCCGTCGTCACAACGACACAGGCCCGTGCTGCACTGACGAGAACAGTCTGATTAGCAGGTTTTTTACTTTGCCAGAAAGTTTGCTGAGCACTTTGCTTGTGGCAATGCCTGCTGATGATGTATAACCGGCTTCATGCTCAAGGCAATGCCGCAGGTGTGCAGCCAGTTGGGAGCCAGAAGCAAGCGCGATGCGAGTTCTGGCATGGCCGGCTGCAATGTCCTCACAGACTGCCTTGACAATGAAGCATTCGTTTCATTCGCCTCGTAGCTATCGCCGACACATAGGCCGGCAAACGAAGTACCGTCATATGAGAATCCCTAGCTCATCGTCGCCTTCGACGACAAAAGAAACAGCTCGTCTAATGATGGCCGACTATCGGCAGCAGGCCGCGCAAGAATGCGATTAAAAATTGGCATCGACGAAGAGCGGTAGCGTCGACAAACACCTCGTCGAGCCCAGCCGTTCCACCGGGGCAGCTGGGCCGATGCGCAATCACGCACCAGCCGAGTAGAGCTGCTTGGAAACGTCACGAAAGGGCGACAAGTCCTCACCGTCAACGAGGACAATGTCAGGGCAGATACGGCGGGCTTCGGTAGATGCGCATCAGCTTGCGTACGCCACGCCGCCGAGCCTCGTAGTTGCACGTGGCCAGGATTGACTTTTGTGTCACATCCGACACAGCCGGCCAACCAAGAGGCGCCGCCCGGGGCGCGGTTCTGGACGACCTGCGCATAGAAAAGCAGTCGTAGTCAAAGTGCAGAATATATCGGTCGTCGCGGCGGCGAGGCGGTGCGTGGGCTGCATCGGCCATGGCTAGACGAAGGCCCTCCGCGGCTTCGGATCGGGGGAAATGCCTGCAATTAGCCCCAGCCCGGCCGCTGCCGGATGACAATATTGGCTCGCCTCGAAAGATGCAGCACCACTAGATGTGTGGGCCCTTCCATGGTTCTGTGGCAGCCCAGTTCGCGATGGTGTCAAGCAGGTGGAGGTGGCCGTGTGTGTGGTGGTGGATGGTGAGGTTGGAAGGCCGAGCGTGGAGATATGCCTAGCGCGCAGGAGCTAGTGATTGGCTGGAGCAGAATCGCTTCTGCGTTCTGTCCAGGCCTACGAAGTAGGCCACTAATAATACGAAGCGGGTAGATTGGGCTGCACTTTCCCAAGGAAAGCATCCTCTGAGAAGTCGCACTCTGTACCTACCAAAAAAAAAAATAAATAAAAAAAGAAACCCTCCCACCCCCCAACCCGAATTGCAGCCAAGCATCAACTGCGTCTGTGCAGATGCAGACTGGCTCCGTCAACATCACAATCCTTTTGCCTGCTCCGGCGCTTCTCGCGCGAAACACGCACGCGGATTGGCCAGGCTGCAAGGATGCACATTGTGACGAAAGCCAGCTGGACGAATCGCATGCCACCGCTCATGGGTACTCCGCTTCGATCCTCCCAACTATGCCTGTTTTGGTGCAGACGGCGGCTAATACCAAACACGAACAAACACGTCGTGTTTGTTCCGGTCCTCTGGCAGCTGGGGGCCTCTCCTGAGAACGAAGCAGGTGTAGCATTATTTCAAAAAAGTAAGACAATGAAGAGGAAAAAAGAGGGGAAGCCGGGGCGGGCAGTCATGAAGAGAGAAAAAAGGAGGGTGGCATCGGTCACACATGTGGCCGCGGCCTTAAACCGTTCCTGAGATGAGGACGAGGTCGCCCTCGGCGGCCATCGAGGAGCGGGCAGTGAGGCGGCCAGAAAACAGGTTGTGGCTCGAGGCTGACAAAAATGACAGCCAGAAGCCAAGCTTCATATTAACAGTACAAATTGTGCATACATTGTACTTGCATTGTACATACAGGCAGTTATTGAGAGCCTCGAAGAACCGAACAGACAAACGAAGCGTACATACCATGCGAAGGGTTGAAGACTCGAGGAACAAACCTGCTGGCATGGATACACATGCAGGCATGCAGGCAGGGGACGCGGGATACAATTTAGACGCCGGCGTCTGAGTGGCCAGCGGTGCATCTGCCGCTCTCGTTGGTCGACGCACTGTTTGTCTATCCCAGCACATCGCATGGACACCCTGGGATATCCTAGCTTCCTGTTAAGATGCTCTCCATGGGCTTGGCAACAGGAGCGTGGTGCCCGGACAAAACGCACACAGTCAAAAGAGGCGAGCTCCCTTACAAGGGTTGGGCGCTTGCCAACAGGTGGCAGAGATGTGTCTCATTTCTCGGCAGGGGTTTGTCTGCCCAATACGGTCCATGCACATGCACAGGACGTACGGGCATCCTCGCGTGCCTCGTCCACTCCGTTTCGTTTCTCTATTCTCGCTTGCCCGATAGCCCATCTCTGCATGTATGCGGAGAAGGGTGGCTGGCTGGGCGGCTGGGCGGGCCAGGCCATGGCGAAGCGGAATGCGAAAGCGGATGAATTGTCGTGTCAGGAGCGAAGAAGAAAGATCTCAAGATGCGTGTTCTTGCACGACGAAGCATCGACACCAAGAAACAAGTGTCGGCAGCACCTCTGAGCTCAGCATGACACGTCCTGCCTGGCCCAGCTGTCCGACCTTTTGCCCATTACCAGTCATCTTTCTCGCCATCCTCTACCCTCCCCCCTCTCCTCTCTGCTCGAAACCTCCACACCCTCTGGTGTGTTGCATTGCTCTCTGACAATCAATATGCAATACCGATATTCCCTCAGTACCATTCGTTTCTCTCGTCTTCTTTATCATCCTTTCCCTTCTTGGCCTCCCTCCTCTCATGTTCTCATCCTTCTCGAATCCTTGAATCCTTCGCGCCTCTTCCTTCCTCTTGCCACTACTCGTACATGTGCATACTCCTTGCCCATCTCCACTCTTCTACTCTCTCTGCTTCGTCAAACCCTCGCCTCACTCGCCTGCCCCCTTCGAAGCGCGTCTATTTCATGGGCCCCTGTGGAGCTAGTAGACCGTCACCCACGGACTGGCCACCGCTTCGGTCTGGCCCTGGCGCTTGGCTTCCTGGCTCCTCGTCTGTTCCCACGCTCGTCATCCTTTCAAGGATCGAGGCCTGCTCTCGGGTCCATACTGAATTCATCTCTTATCCTCTCCGCCGTTTTCTCTGAATATTTATGTTTGATTTCCTGGCATTGGCGGTATAAATTTGTTCACACCTTTACGACACCCGCCCAAAACCGTTTGTCTGTTTGAGATACTCAGTTTTCACCCTTCTCTCTCCACACCATCTCACCACCATCCTACAACTCTCATTGCGCTTTCTCCCCCCCTGCAGGTATGAATGTAGCCGCTGCACATACATGTATTACATGTACTCTGGCTTTGCTCTGACTTACATATTCTCTGCCGCCCCGACATTCGGTAGGCATTTGTTGAGTTTCGCCTTTTCTGTCTCTCGGAACATCGTATACCCTTTATTCTCTCCCTCTTTACTTTTGTTTCTTCTCATCATCTTCTTTCACACCTCGTTGCCATTCGGGCTCACCTTCCCTCTTGCCTACATTTTTTTCTTCAATTCAAATTCTTCAACACCACATCTTCATCTCCTCTACATCTCATGCAAGAGCAGCGTTGGTCTACTTGGCTGCTGATTGATGGGCACGAATAGCCACAGCTACTCGGTCCTCTTTCACCAGGCATCCGTGTCAAAGTAGACAGGGACTGTGTTCGTCGACCTTTAGCTTTACTATTCAGCCCCTCGAACACCCACCGCAGCGTTCTTCTTTGAGAAAAACGCATAAAAAGTTGCACAATATTTCCCACCTTCAATCACCTCGAATACCGCAATGTCGAACCAAAGCCCGCCAAAGAGGCCACGGCTGTCTTTGCAGATCAAGGCATTATCAACAGGTCCTGGTGTTCGTACATCAAGAACACTCGCGGCCGTGATCAATCCACGCTCGCCAACGGCCTTCAACACCTTGTCGAATGTATACTCTACGGCCATTGACCGATCCGCGTCGACGCCAGTCCCCGTGACGGCTGAGCCTGTGACAGCCATCAATATAAACTCCAAGAGCCTACAGCAATTGCCTCGTCTGCAAATGCCAAACAGTGCAAAGGATCGAGGTGCACACACGCCGTACGTTGCAACGCAATTTCCCGAGACGCCTTTGACAGCGCGGCCCATGTCTCCAGCCATGGCCATGGACATCATGTTTCCCAGCACGATGACGGCTACGCCTCCTCTCTCTGCGGGCCGGTCGACCCGACTACAGCCCAGCCGCCGCAAGTGTTTTGCTTTTCGCCGGATGACATCCAGCGGCACAACTTCCGGCACGGTGTTGGTGAACCAGAGATTATCATCTCGTCAGGAGATGGCCACTGGCGGACGGGAATCTCGATACAGCCATTACAGATAGCTGCAGTGAGAGCAGCTTTGCCGGGTCCGAGACAGTCGACACACCGTTCCCCTCGGACATCCAGGCATCACCACCACAGCCAGAAGGCTCAGCCGCGCGCCGCCGGATCACAGCGCCAGCCATCATGATGCCGAAGCGTCCCGCACCCTATGTACACCCACGAGCACTGCACAGTATTCTGCGCAACTCGCCGCTGCCGCCATTCACCGCACTGTCGCCTACATCGACCCGCCGGAAGTCTCAGCGGTTGATTGAGAAAGCATCTCGGCATGTCATGTACAACTCACCTCTGACGCAGACGATTACGACAAACCTGTACACCAAATCCCACATTGATTTGCTCTGCGAAGAAGCGTCTCCATTCTCGTCGCCAATGACTACGACACCCGGAGGGTCTGATGCGGATACGGTCCTGGATCTGACTTTGGCATACACCGGCAACGAGACTCGAGATGCGGCACCACGCCGGGACCCTTTGAAGAGATGCGGCGTCGTATGGCGGGACTGGGCACAAGCAGTGCTAGCAGCAGCACGGCAACTACACCCATCACACCGGGTGGTATCCGAAAACGGAAACAGCCGAGGAAAGACAAGAAGCGCCGGTGGGTGTGGACCCTGGGCCAGGACGAAGAAGAAGAGGCAACCCTCAGCGGCGCCATGGCAGCACTAAAGGCAGCTCAGAAGGCTGAGGCTGCTGCTGTGGCGGCGGCCGCAGCTGCAACGCCCACGCCCACAGCGGCCTCAGCAGCGGGGATTCCGGAAGCGACAATGACTGGGGCACCGGATATTCACTCGGATGCCGAGACCGACGTCGATTTAAAAACGCCTCGCGCACTGCAGCCCCCTTCCTTCCCGTCTACGAGGCGCAAGTATCCCAGGATGTAGAGATGCAAGATTCGGGAGCGGGACCTATCATGCCGACGGACGTTGCGACAGTTTCGGATTCAGCGCCTACGGCTACACCTCCTCGACCAGTCGAGGCGCGCAAGCGAAAAAGCACCCCGACGCCGTACGCTACCGATAGCGAGGGCGATTCCGGTGTCGATGACGACGGCGATGACGACCAAAATATCATTCACGATATCGATGTTGACATGCAGACGCCAACAACTGCACTCGGAAACCACCTCCAGGGTGCGTGGCTGCGGGCAGCAACAATGACAGCAGCACGCCCCAGGACAACCCCTGCAGCTTGGACGGCTCCTCAGTAGCTGATTGCGGGTATATAATTGGAAGAGAGGAAGACTCAGACCCTCTGGGTCTTGGAGCAGGCAAGCTTGGGGCGAGGAGAAATTCGGATCTTGCAGGTATCGAACTTTTTATCGCTTGACCAGACGTGGATATTATTTATTGCATTACTCACAGCGGTGGCGCTCTGCATTTCATGTTCTTTTGTCAAATTAGTTTTCGGTTTCTATTGCTTTATTCTATATATTTTACTACCTCCAGCATCACACACTGTTTGAATGCCACGAACATCCATCTTTCACCAAGCTTCCTTCACGACTGAAAACGAAAGACACGGAGCTCTGCGATTGCAATATAGCCTCGAGACAGCCAGGCAGCCACTATCGTACTCGTCTCAGCCGGACCTATTTGAATGATCTCATCGCGATCCGTTCCTGTCTTTTATCGGAGATCCCTTCGAATACACCTCAGCGCCGTCTTGGCGTGTTGGTTTCAAGCTGAAAGTTTTCCATGTATCTTATCTTACGTGCAATGCACTGACGTAGCTGCAAGTTGTTGTGCGCTGCAACTTGCATTGTATTGCACGGTGCAGACCTGCCAGGAATTGTCTTGTCCCCATAGAAAACTGGTCACCCCAAAGAGGGAAGTGACGTCATAGACCGCATTCACCTTTGAAACCACCCAATTGCTTTACACCGAGGGAGGGATCGGCCGCTACTCACTAATACCCAGGAGCTATCGACGGTGGCCGGCAACCAAGCTCCCATGTTCCAGATCGCTAGCTGTGGTACTTTTTTCTTGGTGATGACCAGGGCGGATTGGCAATTGAGACAGCGTATGCCTCGATGAGGGCTTTCGTCATTGGCAGGAGCTGCTTTGGCGATCATATAGTTCCTGCTTCTTTTGCTACATAGGGCCGGGCCAGGCTGGGTGTCGGGCAGCGCCTTCCCTCTATTTCCTCTTTTTGTTCCTTCCTATTTTATGCATGCGAGCCTTGCACACTTTTGGTTTTCTACTCTCCATCTACGGAGTACCTCGTCTGCATTTCGACTGCAAAACCCAACCACGACCATAACTGAGTGCGTGCATTGCAGCCTCACATTCACCATGGCCAGCACCCAGGAGAAGGTGGTGCCCTCGGGCCAGCACTACTCGGGGACCAACCGTATCCCCAACATCAAGCAGTTCATAGAGGGTCTCGACAGCGACAAGAAGAAGCGCGATGCTGAGATTGATGCACGCCAGCAACAACTGCAGCAGAAGCAGAAGCAGCAGCAGCAAGGAAAGAACGGAGAGATTTCTGAGCATACTGCATATGACAATGCCAAGGGAAAGCGCCGGCGCGTTGTCACAGACCCGATTACAGGCAACGGTAGGCTGCACAATCCCGAATACTTCCTTTTTTTTTTGGCTGAGACGAGGTAAACAAATTGGCGTTTGAAGAAAACTAATGTTTCTACTTACAGAGGTCGAGATCGACGATATGGACAGCAAGCTGCTCAATTCTGTCAAAGAGCCCGTGCTGTCAATTCCGAACGCGAATCTCAACAAGGACACAACGGTCAAGACGGAGGCCACGCAGTCTGGCGAAGAGTACCGCCGCAACCAGGACATCACAGCTCCGCCAGATCCCATTGAGCCGGGATCGACCAGCGACGTGCCTATCCACGGCGAAAAGACCAATGTGCTCTTCCATCCAACGCCCTCAGTCACCTACGAGCCCATGTTTGCGGCTCTCGAGGCCCGTGCCAACGTGCTGTGTGCAGCAATCTTCATCACCATTGTTGTTGTTGGCAAGGTTTTCGGCGGCCGCTTGCTGGGTCTGATCCCGCTGGCTATTTGTGTCGCCAGCGGCATCTTCTTGTGGTTCAAGGACCTCATCCGCCAGGGCCGTGACACGGAGTGGTCGAGCGAGCAGAAGCGCGGCGAAACAGCCGTGGTCAACCTGATTCCCGAATCGGTAGAATGGCTCAACTCCGCGCTGGCTCTCATGTGGGGACTGATCAACCCAGACATGTTCGCGGGCGTTGCCGACACGCTCGAGGACGTGATGCAGGCCAGTGTGCCTGGTGTCGTCGACAACGTCAAGGTCAATGATATCTCGCAGGGCAACAACCCTATCCGCGTGCTCAGCCTGCGTGCCCTGCCAGACTCGCATGTCAAGGAACTCAAGAATGAGATCCGCAAGGAGGACTCCAAGAACAAGGATCCTCAAGAAGCGGCAGCCGATGAGGAGGGCGGCGAATTTTACAATCTCGAGGCTACGGTGGCCTACCACGCCCTGCCTTCGGCACGGATCTGGCTTCCAAGGCACGGAACATGGGTCTGCAGGTTGTGTTTTATCTCGGTGTTCGGGGCCTGTTTGGTGTTCCCTTCCCAATCTGTAAGTCGCATTCCACGTTATGTTTGTTTTCAGAAGAGCAACAATCTGATATCTACCTATCTTAGGGGTTGAACTGAACGGTCTCGTGTGCACTGTTCGCCTGCGGGTGGCCCTCTCGCCCGAACCGCCATATGTCAAGACTGTGAGCTTTACGCTCATGGGCCTGCCCAAGATCGAGGCCAGCTGTGTGCCCCTCATGGAAAAGGGCGCCAACATTCTCAACCTGCCCCTAATCTCCAACTTTGTCAACTGGGCCATTGCCGCGGCAGCCAACATGTATGTTGCACCCAAGTCTATGACGCTCGACATTGGCAAGATGCTGCAGGGAGACGGCATCCAGAAGGAGACCAACGCGCTCGGTGTCTTGTATATCCGTATCCACAAGGCTACCGGCCTCAGCAAGCAGGACTCCCGTGGTTCCAAGGGTGGCGGCTCTGATCCATACATCTGTGTTGCTTTCTCCAAGTTTGGCAAGCCCCAGTACTGCACACGCGTCATCCAGGACGACCTCAACCCAGTTTTCTCCGAGACTTGCGCGCTGCTCGTCACATCGGACATCATTCGCGCGGATGAGCAGCTGTCGCTCGAGCTGTGGGACAGCGATCGGTCGTCGGCCGACGACGTCGTGGGCAAGGTGGAGCTGAGCATTCAGAAGCTGATCCAGCACCCGGGCAAGATGTTCCCAGAGGTATCCAACCTCCGTGGTGTCAAGGCCGAGAGCACAATGCCCGGCGAACTGCACTGGGAGGTGGGCTACTTCACAAAGACCCAGTTCCGTCGCGCCCTGCGCACCGACGGCAAAAACCCCGAGCTTCCCAAAGAGCTTCGGGACGACCCCAAGTTTCAAGACGACCATGGCGTCATCTCAACACCCGACGAGGACGCCGTGGTTCACACCCCCCTGACCCGCTGTGGCCCAGTGGTATTCTCAGTGTTGTCGTGCACCAGATTGTCGGTCTCGAGATGGAGAATGTAAAGGGCTCCAATGGCAAGCGCAAGGGCCGCGAATTCGAGCCTGCGCGCCCTGAGGCCGGCGAGCTGAAGGAGGAGCAAAGTAAAAGGCTTCCCAGCTCATACTGCACGATCATCATCAACGACGAGCTGGTATACAAGACGCGTACAAAGGTTGTGTCATCCAAGCCCATCTTCGAGGCTGGCACCGAGCGTTTTATCCGTGACTGGCGCTCGGCCATCGTCACGATCACCGTGCGCGACTCCCGCAACCGCCAGCACGACCCGATTATCGGCGTTGTGCCGCTCAAGTTGTCGGATATCCTGCTCACCAGCAGCCAGAGCACACGCTGGTATCCACTTGACGGCGGTATTGGCTTTGGCCGCGTCCGCATCAGCGTCCTCTTCCGGTCGGTTGACCTTAAGCTGATACCTAGCCAGATTGGCTTTGGCGAGGTCGGCACTTTTGAGTTCCTGTCAGACAACATTACGTCTACCAAATACGCCCGTCATCTCGGATCAAAATGCGCCTCCGCACCGGTGGCAGCTCGGCAAACATCCGCGGCGACAAGAGCAGCCGTACCGAAGATGGTAACGGGGTGCGCTGGGACGTCAGTGGTGAGGAAGAGGGCAAGTCCAAGGGCGATAATCGCATCCGCTTGCCCGTTCAGTACCGCTACCGCTCGCCCATTTTCTTTGAGCTCCACCCCGTTGGCCGGCGCGGCAAGGACGCATACGCGTGCCTCTGGCTGCAAGACCTTGTCGACAACGAGGAGGCCGATTTTAACATTCCCATCTGGAAGTGTGACAACCCGCTCCGCTTGTCTCAGAACTACATAACCGAGGAGAACTACAAGTTGTTCCTGACATCGATATTGAAGAGGTTGGTCGTCTGCAGTTCCGTGGCCGCTTCAAGCCGGGCATGGATCTCGAACACCTCAAGTTTGTGAGCGACAATGACTCGCGCGAGACAGTCGAGACGTGGGAGGCGTGCTTTGCAGAGGGAGTGCGCACCGAAGTGGTCAAGGCCGAGGTCCCCAAGCATGTGCAGAAAATGCACGACCAGGCGCTCCTCAAGAGCCGGGACGTGCTCGCGTCGGCATCCAAGGGTGACCAGCAGAAGTGGCTGTCCAAGGACGGCACAAACACTGACTGGTCCGGGGCATTTGGCAAAGGCGAGACGTCAGCCGGAGAGACCGCTGCTAGCACAAGTGTGGTGCCTACGGCGAGTGGCACCGCAGCCGCAATCGAAGGCGTCAACGGACCGAGCCACCAGAGCACGATTAACAGCGCAAGTGCGGACTCAAACGAATACGACGATGACGATGAGGACGACGACGACGGCGACTTTTACAATAACGACGAGGACTTTGACGAGGACGGGGATGAGGAGGGTGTTGATGGTGACGACATCATCCACGAGGAGGGCGCTGACGGTGAGGGCTTTGTTCGCACAACCCGAAGAAAGAGTATGCGTAGCAGTCGCACACAGCCTTCTGGAGATTCTGTTGACTTGGGCATCGGCGACGCCTCGTCGGCGACCAATGGAGCAGCTGCCCCTGCTGGTCCCAGCCGGGTGAACAGCACCGCCACGGGTCGTCCCATGTCGTCGGGAAGTGTCGGAGCCGGCAGCAACAGTGGCCAGACCTCGGCCACGAGCACGGATGCAACAAGCACGTCTGGCTCGCGCAGAAAGAGCATAAGCAGCGTCGCGCACCCTGTCAAACAGTACAAGGATTACAAATCACGGAACCGCGACCTTCACCGTCGCCACCGGGGTCTGATGCAATGGTAAGTTGCGGGAGCGGAAGAGCAGTAAAGGCTCCTTCTCACAGCCGTTACTGACAGGCAACAGGAAACCCATGCGCAATATCCAGTTTGCCAAGGATGAGGCCAAGTTCGCCGTCAGACGCGTGCTGAACGTGGGCAAGCTGAGTGGCCGCTCGCCTGACATCGAGACAGAGGTGTAGAGAATGCTGTCGGATATCTTCTGTCCATTTTCTGCATTTTCTGTCACTTTTTGGTGCGTTCTGTTTTGCTTTTGGCCGGTCATCAAGGTGGAAATTAAGACTATACACAGCACGACATCCAAGTTGGGGGGGGGGGGGGGGGGGGGGGAATGAAAGGAAAGAATGTAAAGTAGATGAATAGATACAGATACCGATGTTCTAGAATTACTGGAAGATTGTGTACATGAGACCATAAAACTGTCGCAACTCTAAAAGCACCGCCATGCCAATGCATGCAACCCCGATTTAGTCGAGCCGGATGCCCGCTTCTTTGCGTTTCTTCAGCTGTTGAGCCGTGGCAGAGCTCATGCCAACATTCTGGCTGGCATCGAGAATGCCCTCGGCCATGTGCCGCTTCTCGGCCTCAATCTTCTTGAGCATCTTGTCGGTCTTGCCGCTGCCGCTGGTCTTGCCATGGAATCCGTGACTAAGAGCTGTTGGTGATTGTTAGCATGTGGTAGAACAAGAGAAACGAAACGCAGACTCATAAGAGGGGCAGAAAAAGCAGAAAAACTTACCTCGGAAGGCCTCCTTCTGGTTGAGCTCCCGGCCGTGCTCATCGATATACTCCAGCTTGAAGTTGGGGCGTGTAGTTCTTGTTGAACATGTCCTGCAGCATGCGCGACGTCTGGAACTCGCGCTGTGCGTTCTGTTTGCGGGCATATTCTTCGCGCTCGCGAACAGACATGCGAGACATGGGGCCCGACGTGCGGTCGAGCTCGCGCTTCCGCCGGGCCTCGTCTTCCATCTTGGCAAGCTGCACCCGCTTCTCAGTAATGAACTGCTGGTGCGCCCGCAGGCGTGCATTGCGCTCGGCGCTATTTCCATCGTCGTCTCCGCCCTCTGTATCCAGAATGCCGCGTTCACGCAGAATTGACAGTGTCGCAGCCATGCCCTGGCTGATCTTCTTCTCCTCTTCGAGTCCGCCAGGGCCGCGATTTGACGTCGTGCTGTCTTCGCGGTCGTGGTCCTCCTCGTTCATTTTGGCGTCCTGGTCGTCGTCACTCTCCTCCATGGCCGTCACCGAAGAGGCACGCGCTTGCTTTCTGGGCCGAGGCGCATCGTCTTCACGATCTTCGCGTCGCTTCAGGTTGCTGATAAACTCGGCTGTTTCGTCAATGACAAGCCCGCCTGTTGTTGGCGTTCCATCACCGTTGTCACCGCTGCCGTTTTCACCATCGCCATCTGGTGCTGCGGACGCTTCGCGCAGCTGCTTCGCAAGGTCTTCTGGCCGTAATCGCTTGCGTTTCTTGAGGGCCTCGCGCCGCTGCACAGCTAGCGACGCTTGAAGGTCGTCGTCGTCGCGAAATAGGTCCTCCGTGTCCATGGCCCTGCGCTTACGCCGTTTGGCAGCCAGCTCAGCGCGGCTGCTGACCCATCGTCGACGTCCATTGTCGCATCGCCGCCTTCAACACCATCGTCGTCTTTGTTGTCGTCGTTCTCCGCGGCCACTGGGAAGAGGCCCTCGTCATCGTCACCAGCACGTGTCCGCGTCTTCTTTGTTTTGGACTTCTTCTTTTTGGACTTTTTTATCTTGATTTCGGATACGTCAAGGTAGTCCGACGACGGCATACCAGAAAGAATGTCGTCAATATCCACCTGCTGTTGTGCTTTACCGTTGGTGGCAGAGGCGGCTGTACCAGAAGCTCCTGGAGCCCTGCTGTTGCCCGCTTCGGGTCCCAGGATCGCGTTCGGGTCCAATGTAAAGTGTTTCCGCTTCTTGCCAAAGATTTCTTCGTCGTACTGGCCCAGGATTGTGCTGGAGTTCTCGTCGTCGTTCATGGGATCGTAGACCGGACGCTTCTTCTTCAACTTTAAGCGGTGTTGGAGCTCTTCTTCTTCGCGCAAACCTAGGTTTTCCAGCTCGTCGCCTTCGTCGTCGTTGCCCAAAACCGCTGCGTCTTTGAGTGTAAGGATCTGGTCGCCACCGTCGAGAAGTGCAGCCATGTCATGGCCCACCTTTAGGCCTGCCGGGCCATTTTCGTCGTCATCTTCGCCGTCACTCGCCGCGCCGGCCGCTCGCCGCCGCCGTCGCCGCGCTTCTTCAGCCGCAGCCGCCTCGTCGGCCTGCTGCTTCTCCTCGGCCTTTGTGATCTTCTTTTGCCGCTTCTTCTGCCCGCGTAGCCACGCTTTGGCATCACCCTCCGCACTGCCCACGTCCTCATCGTCGAGGTCACCGAGAGACTTGCCCTCGAGGACAGCGTGCCGCTGGGCTTGTTCACGCGCGCGCTTCACGGCCGCAGCCTTTTCTTCGCGTCGTCGTTTGGCAAGCTCGGCGTCCTGCACCTTTTGTAGTTGTCGTAGGCAGCCGCATGGCGGCCATCCAGCGTCGCAGGTGGATCGTCCTCCTCTTCATCGCCATCGTCGCTGCTGCCGTCATCGTCACTGTCGTGCGGCTTGGGATCTTTGCCTGGGATCGGAAGAGGCTTTAGGCCCATCGACTCGCGGAGACGGTTGGCCTCTTCGAGCGTGGCGAGATCCATGCTGGGCAGTTGTTTGGCTGCGGTGTGTCGTGTAGTATATGGCAACTGCTCAGCCGTAGTTCTGGAGGTGCCAGGAAAGGCAGGCGTCGATAAGTTGCGTTGTATTGAATGTCGAGATGGAACTCGTCGCCACTACGTTCACTGTAAAACTCGCTGTAGGAGGTGCTGTTTAGGCCAAGCAGCGCGCGCGGCTGTAGCCTGCAGCACTTTGCCGATAACAGAATGGCTGGCAAAACTAGGGGTGGCCCACGTGACCCATAAATTACATAACGCGCGAAAGAAAATTTTAGTGGGTCCGTAGCTCCAGGACATAAATATCGCGACGCAATTTTTTCTGACCTTGTTTTGTTCCTCTCTTCCTTTCTTCTTTAACCACGGATCTGTGTCCAGACGTCCTCTGCTTGTCGCGCCTTCGGGACGGCCAAGTTCAGAGTCGATGTCTGCGGCAGTTCGATACATCCTATGGAGACATCGCATTCTTCTGCTTCACGGCGGTGGTATGGTGTCAATTTCCTATCGACAGGTCCAAGAGCAATCGAGTCGTCCCGGGGAGATGCTGAGTTCGCCGTAAAAAGCTGAGCGACGCGGACTGGGGGGGCTCGAGACCGTCATATTCCAAGCCGTTTTCCGACGATCGTCGATCCATGAGGTTAGGGGAAAACCATGACTCTGGTTACATATCTTGCATTTTCACCGAAGCGTTTGCTGTGTGACGACGGATTTATCGACTCGAAAAAGTATATTGTCGAATGCCTACTGCACGCTGGATGTTGTGTCGTATCTCGTGTCTATCTGTGTGTATGAAACGGTTGGTTGTTGGCCTTGCCGCAGTCGTACTGACTGTACGGAGTACCGTGGAAGCACATCGAGGTTCTATCACGTTCTCATAAATACTTGCTTTGAAGCTCGCTCATCAACATGTCCACTGCCCACTCTAGCGTCGTTGCCATGTCGATATCGATGCCCTTGTCCAGCTGTGTGAGGATCCTGTTCTTCTCAAGTGTCGCCCGGTTCGGCGTGCCCTCGACGTCGCCGTCATCGAACAGCCACTTGTGTGCCTTGACATAGTTGGGCCAGACGATCTTGTCGACGTAACCAGGAGGATCCTGCCAGAAACCCTCAAGTGTAACATAGCCATCACGTGCCTCTCGCCGCTGTGTGGCCTTTGCGTGGCTCACCCGCAGGAACAAGCGCACGTCAATCTGCTCCATGGTCGCGCGTGTTTCTTCCGAGTACAGCAAAAAAGCCGTCAAAGATGCAGATGCGCAGCGTGTTGGCAGCATCTTGTGCGATAAGCTTGTGGCCCGGCTGGCCCGGCTGCAGCCAAACCTGGACCTTGGTCTTCAGGGATTCGATCGTTTCGTCTGAAACAGGGCATTTGCCGACCGAATTCTGGTCTTCTTTCGAAAAGAGGTCAGGCTGTGACGGCAGGGGTGTATCTGTGAGCAGAAGTGGACGTGTGGACAGGTCAGGTGGACGGGAAGGGACAAGAGACGAGCTCAGGGGCACTGCTCGCCGCTGCCGGTTGCCGTGATCGGTGCGGCATGTCAGGCGGGGATTGCGACTGACCGGCAACACGCCGTGCGTGCGGATGTAGGCGAGTGCCTGTTCCATGTCAGGAAGCGAGAGGGCTTCCGCACAGTCCCAGTCGGCGAGGCCATCGACAGATATGGGGATACTGGGTATTCAAGTCAGTGAACTGCGGCTGGCAAAAAGAAGAGGCGAAACACGACAGACACCAGTCACGTACTCCTTGTCGTTCTTGTAGAAGTCGTCCTCGTGCAGGATAAATGTGTTTGGAAAGATGTCACGCAGCAGCCGCGCCAGAGTCGTTTTGCCGCTCGAGGAGCAGCCGCTGATGCCGACGACGACGGCCTTGCGGTCGGAAATTGCCATGGCGGGCGGGGCGTACGTAGACAAGGCGGAGAAAGTGGCAGGTGTTGCACGATAAGAAAATGAAGCAAATGCGTCGGATTGGGGGCTTCTATTTATATAGATATATATGTACGGAGTACTAGTGCAGCTATCATTGCATGACACCAATTCTCCAAGCTACACTATCAAAAAAGAAGCGGGGTGCTAAGAGTGCTGAAAGAGCCCGCTGTAGCGTATTCTAGTCTCCTAACAATCCAGGCACTTGTGGCCCAGTCCAGGAGCGACAGGTGGTAGCGCGACCAGCAACGTCGGTGGGGTCACGTGTAAAGACTCCAGCCCGCCTGGCATGCCTCCGAAGAACAAGACATGCCGGCACGAGTGTGCGCTGTGAGTGCCCCGTCGCCTGGGAGCAAGACCGATGCAGCATTCAAGATGCGTCTGCCTCATTACTCAGCTCCTGGCCCTCCTCACAGCAGCTTCAGGTGGCCCGTGATCTTGTCCACCAGGCTCTTCGGCGCCGGGCCAACACCAAGCACTGTCAGACTCCCAGACTCGATCTGCGTGCGGCCAGCATCGGCAATCACCTCGGCCGTCACTCCCAGGCTGTGCGCCGTTCCCCATGAGCGTGAGCAGTGTGTCCTCGCTCTTGGCCTGCACGGCAATCTTGGCCTGTCCGCGGCGCTCCCAGCGCTGCAGCAGCTTGGCCGCACTGGACGTCGGATCGCGCTCCGCGGCGCGCCGCAGGGTCTTGTAGCAAGCGAGCGTTGCGTGGCCGCACTGCGCAGCAATTTTGCCTGCCTTGTTAGCATCTGTGCCCGTCTGTGCCCGTCTGTGCCCGTCTGTACCGGGATGGACTGGCCCACCTTTTGTCATGCCCAGATCTGTCCGCACGACCAGGACCAGCTTGCACTCCTCGTCGCCCGAGTGGCTGTGCGTGTGCTTTGCAGCCTTGTCCTTGTCCTTGCTGCTCTTCTTCTTCTTCTTGCTGCTTGTGCTGCTGCCCGCGATGCTGGGTGCGCGCAGGCCGTCCCGCACGTCCGCCTCGTCGCCGTTGGCCCAGTTTGGCGCATGGTCCAGCAGGACGCCCTCGTCAATGTCCGAGGCGTCGCTCTCAAAGGGATCGTTCAGGTTGCGCCGGCGCTGCTCGGCCAGCTCGGGGGAGATCAGATAGCCGCGCGTAGAGTAGATGCCAAACAGCAGGCCGGTCACGAACGCGACAGCGCTGGTGCTGATGGCCAATGCCGCCGGGTTGGCCATGGTCCGGTCAGCCCAGGCAGCCATTGCGAGGAGAGGGCGGACGGACTGCGGCGGATTGTCGGGGTCGGTGTCGGTAGAGGCAGGCGACTGTTTGGCTCAGCGGCGGTCAACAGGAGAGGGGCGATGTGAGGTTGAGAGCGTGGGCTGTTTTTGGCTCGAGTTTTAGTCGTCGACAGGCGAAAGTCGTGCCTTTTTTGACCCGAGCACAAAATGGCGGTCTTCAAACACAAAGGAGGCAGAAACCGCCGGTGGGCTCGGGCGCCCAGTTTAGCGTGTGTTTCGGGGCCCATGACCCAAGTAATACGAATATTACTGAGTAAAAGCGTTGGGAACTCGCCAACATCCAGGGGCTAACAGGCCCACGTGAGGTTGGCCCCGCGGCGTATCTTAAAAAGAGAGTGTCACCGCCCATGTTTCGAATACAAAAGTACTCGAATCTCGACACTGCCGAACTACTTATCACAAATAGTCTGCCAGCTTTTCAAATGCGTGAACGGGTTCCACAGGCAAGATATAGATGCGGAAGAATTATGTGCGTTTAGAGCGGCTCCAGGAGGAAGATATGTATTATTTTATGCACCAAAAACGCCAGCGAATTCTAATATACTCCGTACACAAAAGAAGACTCCACGCTGCAAATTTAATCCTTGCGGGCGAACCGTCCAAGGGCTGGGCCCAGATCTGCCTTGGCCTCCTTGTACTTGTCGTCCTTGCGGGCCTGTGTCTCCTTCCAGATCTCGTCTACTTTCATGCGCTTCTCGTCGATAACGTTCTTCTTGCGCTGCTTCCGCAGGTACTTCTTCAATGCCGTGCTCTTGCCGCGTGCCTTGTTGCGGATCTCGGCGGCAATGTCCACAGGAGCCGCATCCAGATCCTGCTCTGCGCGCCGCTGCTTCTCCGACCGCAGATCCAGCTTGCCGATATAATTGGGGTCCAGGGCAATCATCTCCGGCTTCAGCTTGTTCAGCAGGCCTTTGACTTCGGCCTCCTGGCGCTGCTTGGCTGTCTCGTACGGGTTCACCTCGAGGGCGTCAAAGTTGGCCTCGCCCGCACCTGGAATGATCAGAGATGAAAACCCAGCACTGTGGCTCACGCCGAGCACATCCTCAAAGGGGCAGAACCGCACACGCTCGATCGCCTTGCCATCACCGCCCCACGCCATGTACGGGCTCTGGACCTTCTCGGCCGTCGCGCCCGGACCAGAAAGAATGCCCTTCCAGATCGTCGTCCGCGTTCCGTGGCCCACCGCGGTGAGGCCCCTGTCGGAGATGGCGAGTGTCGATGCAGGGCCATTTGTAAAGTAGCTGTTGATCTCGCCCTTGAACATGCGGATGTCCCACACGTTCATGCGGCAGTCCTGGCCGCCCGAGACCATGTAGCGGCCCTCGCGGTCAATAGCCAGCGACCGCACGGGTCCTTTGTGTGCCAAAATCTTCACGAGGGGTTCGGATGAGTTGGGCGACCAGAGCGTCACGGTGCCGTTCTGGTGGCCGGCGTGGAGAATGGCGTTGTAGGGGTTTTGCGTCAGGGATACCGGCGCGCCCGACTTGGTAAAGATTTCCGAGACGAGCTGGCCCGTCGACACGTCCTGGTATTTCAGGTGGCCTGTCATGCCATTGTCGCCAAGAGGAAATGGTACGGCAGAAACTCCATGTGCGACACCTCGACGTGCTTCCGCAGGCAGTGCAGCTCCACGCCGTTGCGGTCGTAGATGTAGGTGTAGCGCTTCTGCGCCACTGCAAAGTATTGGTTGTTGTGCAGCCACCGGATATCGCGCACCGTCTCGCCCAGCTGCAGTTCGCAGCCCAGCTTGCCCTCCCGCCAGTCCATCGTGGCAACGTGGCCCTTGCGGCCCGCCAGCAGCAGTTCACGACCAGTCCGTGTAAAACTCGCACAGGTAGGGGCCCAGCTGGTCGAGCTTGAGGTCGAAGCGCTTCTGCGCAGCTCCCACCGCAACACTCTGCGTCAGTTCGTCCTGGCGCACCCGGTATGTCCGCTCCAGCTCGGTCTCGGTCTCGAGGAAGCCGCCAGAGTGCTCGAGCAGAAGCTCCGAGTCCTTGGCCTGGTCCGCGGCGCGCTGGAAACGCGTCTCGAGATTGCCCAAGTTGCGCTTCAGCTTCCGGTCTTTGATGTTCTTGATGTCGATTTGCCGTCCGCGGCCGTATTCTCTCTGCGCCTGCTTGTGTCGCCGTATCCGCTCCTGCTCATCTTTAGACCGCAGCTCGAGCCGCGCGTCATGCACGGCCTTGGCACCATTGTCGTACCGCGCCACGGCGTCGGCCTTAGACACCCGGCCTGAAGCCGAGATGCTAGCCATCGCTCTTTTCGTTGGCGGCTCTGCCGTTGTCGAGGTTTCTGCCATCGTGTGGGATGTGTTTGTTGATGAGAGATGGAGGAGACGTGCGAAACCCGTGGCAGAAAATGGCGGTGCAAATTATTCTGGGAGAGCCTTCCTCGAAAGCCCAGTAAAAAAAGTTTAGGCCCACAAAAAAAATTTCCTATCGACTTTCATGGCAAGTCGTTATCAGCTTATCGATAGGACTGGCCACCCACCAAAAGCACAATTTAGGTTGCCCGCTGAACAAAAACTCTGCCACTAAAAAAAAGTTCCAAGTGGGAGGCCGAGACGATAGTGGGCTTTGGTGGTGGCTTCAAAAACCATAGGCATCGCCTGCAGAAGGAAGGAAGTCTTGAACAACCAGAAAATCACAAAAATCCAGAGAGACTGGCATAGCACCTCAAACACCGAATTTTGAGCAAAAATGCCGTCCTCCATGGCTGGCCACAGCCACAAGTCGACGACAAAAGTTGCCCACAAGCCGTTCAAGGCGGGCAAGGGCCGTCATCGCAAAGGTAGGCCACAGACCACCAGACGCAGCACCATGTTCAGCATGTTCAGCATGTTCCAAAACAGACACAAATCTGACTCTATTGCGCGATCGCAGGCAAGACGGCCGATGAGAGACCGAGAACGCCCCACCAGCAAGTGATGTCGAAACTCGACCGGCGCAACCAGAACGCCAGCGCCAGCTCGAGAAGCAGAAGGAGCACCGCCTCGAGGCCTCGATTTTCTCCGGCCGTGATGCTGCGCCACGAAACGTCGCGGTCATTCCCCTCTGTGGTGACTGTGATGCTGCTGAGGCGGTCAAGGCCTTGAACAGCAGCCTGGATATCGAGGTGGCGGTCGGTGCATCTGGCGGCGCGCTGCGCGTGCCCCATTGATCGCTTCAAGCAACAGCTGCAGTACATTATCGTGCCCTCCGACCGCGATGTTGCTGGCCAGTATAAGACGCTGCACGTGCGGCTGACTTTGTTGTCCTCCTGCTTTCGGCCACCGAGGAGGTCGACGAGCGTGGCGAGCTGATCCTGCGCAGTGTGGAGAGCCAAGGCCTGTCGACGCTGTTCACGGCCATTCACGGCCTCAGCAGCATTGAGAGCACAAAGCAGCGCTTGACAACACTCGAGTCACTCAAGTCGTTCATGCGGCACTTCCACCCAGACCAGGAGAAGCTTTTCAGGCCTTGAGAATCGCCAGGAGTGTTCTAATCTGATCCGCTCGCTCTGCAGCGCCACGCCCAAGGGCATCCACTGGCGTGATGAACGCAGCTGGATGCTTGTGGAGGATGTGCAGTTCGGCTCTGCTGATGGCGATGCGGCAGCTGTCCTGACAGGTGTGATTCGCGGCCGCGGCTCAAGGCTGACCGCCTGGTGCAGGTTGGTGACTGGGGCACGTTCCAGGTGGACAAGATCACAGCAGCGCCACTCGAGGCCCGGAAGCCCAAGGCCGCTGCCGCTGACTCAATGGTCGTCGACAGCCAAGAAGGCCATGAAGGCCAAGAAGGCGAGAATGGTGTGTGCTCGATGTCCCCACCGAGGACCGTTGATGACTTGGCCGAACTTGCCCCCGAGGGCACCGTGCTGGTTGACAGCGAGGATGACGATATGGATGACGATGACATTGACGCCCGGTCGACAGCTGCCGCAAGTCGGCAAGGGTGTTCTTCTCGACGATCACCACTACTTCTCAGAAGGCGAGAATGACGGCAACCAAGCCCGCCCGGAGGCTGCCCAAGGGTACGTCGGAATACCAGGCTGCCTGGATTCTTGACGACGCGACATCCGAGTCTGGTTCCGACATGGACGAAGGATGAGGACGAGGATATGGCGGGGCGGACCGAACGAAGATAAGGCCGAGCCTGCCGATGGCATGGAGGGCATTGCCCAATACGCCCCAATAGAGGCAGGTGCCGGACAGTCCGAGTACCCACAGTCGGAGGCGTACGTTGAGAAGGATGAGGACGAGGAAGCGAGCAAGCTCGCGCTCTACCGCTCACAGAAGAGAACCGAGGCGAGGACGACCTGGAGTTCCCCGATGAGATTGAGCTGCACCCGCACGTCCTTGCACATGAGCGTCTGGCGCGTACCGCGGCCTGAAGAGTCTCCGTTCGAGCCGCTGGAACGAGAAGGAAGACCGCCCGTATGAGCCGGAAGGACTGGCGGCGCCTGCTGCAGATCCCCGACTATCGTGCTTCGCGTATCCGTACTAGCCGCGAGGCTCTTATCGGCGGTGTGGCGCCCGGCACGCGTGCTAGCGTCCACCTGGCCAAGGGCGTTTATCCCGGAAGCTATTCGGGCTACTTACAGCTCCAGCAAGCCGGTTACGCTGTTCTCTCTGTTCCGCCACGAGAACAAGCAGACTGTCGTCAAACTTCCTGATCAACCTCAAGTGCGGAGGAGCCGCGGTCGATCAAGTCCAAGGAGGGAGATCATTGTGCAGTTGCGGACCGCGGCGGTTTTGTCGTCAATCCTCTGTACTCTCAGAGCGGCGTCACGCCCAACGACGTGCACAAAATTTGCCGCGGTTCATTCACCCTGGCCAGGTCTGCCGTGGCCACCTTTGTCGGCCCCGTTACCTGGGGCTCGGTTGCCCACCCTTTTCTTCAAGCGTACCAAGACGAGCACGGTGCCGTTGCTGCCGGGCGTCTCTGCTCCGCCGAGCCTGAGACTAGCCGGCACTGGAACGGCGCTGCCGCCATCGACGTCGCGCGTCGTGGGCCAAGCGTGTGGTCCTCACTGGCCACCCGTACCCACATCCACAAGAAGATTGTGACGATCCGGTACATGTTCTTCAACCGCGAGGACGTGGAATGGTTCAAGGCCTGCCGCTGTGGACGAAGAGAGGACGGAGCGGTTATATCAAGGAAGCACTTGGTACGCACGGTTACTTCAAGGCGACGTTCGACGGCCGTATCAACCCTCAGGACAGCGTTGGTGTCAGCTTGTACAAGAGATGTTCCGCGTAAGGCTGTGGCTTTCCAGGAATGGGCCCCCTGTAGCGTCTGGCCAGAGGTGGAAACGCCCAAGGGCGATGAGATGGACGAGGACATCGCTTTAAAAGAGACAGCTGCGCATGGTTGTAAAACTTGGGAATTTAGCTTAGACGGAGACTAAAAAGTTCACGCATGATAATGATATTTCACTTTTTCAAAAACAAAAATCAGAAACGAATATCCAATAGAGACGAGGCATTGAGGCATTGTAACTCTGTACTTGATGACCCGGTTGTGTCGTCCTGCTTATTACTTCTTTCAGCGCTCGAAGACCCTCGTTGGTCTCGGCCACCGCGGGCCTTGGCTACGGACTCAGCACCGCTGGCACGCCATGCGCTGAGAATGAGGTTCACAATATGGTCGACACCGACGTCCTTCTCTTAACCTGGGCGAACACGGTAGGGCCACCCTCACGCATCTTCCGGGCATCGCGCTCCATGACGCCCAGGTCGGCCGCCGACAGGCCTCGGCCAGATCCGTCTTGTTGACAACGAGCAGGTCGGCTCTGCGTGATGCCGGGGGCGCCCTTGCGCGGCACCTTGTCGCCACCGCTCACGTCAATGAACGTAGATAATAAAGTCGGCGAGTTCCCGGCTGTAGTTAGCCGCCAGGTTGTCACCACCAGACTCGATCAGCAGCAGGTCTGCGTCAAACACAGGCGTGCAGGTCCTCGAGGGCCGCAAGTTTGGCGCTGATGTCCTCGCGAACGGCCGCATGGGGCAGCCGCCTGTCTCGATAGCCTTGATGCGCTCGGCCGGCAAGAGCGAGGTTTCTTGTGAGAAACTCGGCGTCCTCGCGGGTGAAGATGTCGTTGGTAACTGCGGCAATAGAGTACTTTTCGCGAAGAGCCAGGCAGAGTGCCAGCATCCAAGGCGTCTTTGTCCGGAGCCGACGGGGCTGGATACAAAAGAAAGAAGTGCATTAAAAAGCTGGTGCGTGAAGGGTGAAAGGACGCAAAAGCCAAAGCTGAAAGCGCAAGGCGGTCCGCAGGCAACATTACCCGCCAATTCCGATCGTAAAGGCGCGATCCTCCATGTCCGGCCCTCGACAATCGCATCTCGCGACCGAGGAAGCTCCCTGGGCCGTCCAGGATCTCGTTGGCTGTGGCGAATCGTGGCCATGGTTGCATGCATCGTGGATGCCACCGTCGTGGGAGTGGAGGTGAGACATGTCGAGGGTGTGTGGATGTAGCCAGGCGGGCAACAAAAGCGGAAGGATGGCGAGCTGCGGTCTGGGAAACCAAGAATCGAACGTGTGATGGACGAAGCTGGCGGAAAGCTGGAAGTAGAGCGAAAGACACCTTGTCTTGGGTCTGGACGTTGTTTGATTACAGGTTGTCGTGTGGGGTTTGACAGCTCCCGTTTTGGCGCGCGCGCCGCCGATAAGCCTGATAACGCGGCCGAGAGGGGTCATCGTATTATCCAGATCCATGAAAAATAATGAGGGTAATGCAGCCAGGGACCTGACGCTTGGAAGATGGAAGACACGCAGAATTTTTCTTTTGGGAAAAAAAAAGCAATGGGTAGGGAATCTGTATCTGGAAATCATGGGGAAAATTGGCATGTCGCAAAATGGGTATATCGCGATGTGGTTTTGTATGTTAACGTAGATTTCGGGGAAGGAGCGAATCAGCCTTTACTCGGGCCTTCTTTCCCAAAATATGAGCTTCACAGCATGCAAGAAACCTTTGAATGCACAGGTGCTTAACCCAATGGGCATTCCTGTCCTTAGAATATCACGTGAGAATGTTCATGGTCTTGGCCGCTTGGCGACAGCTTCCCAAATACGAGCCAAGCTTGATTGGCAGCGATGTCCTTGCAGCAAACACGCGGGGCTTCGGATCACGCATCGACACAAAGGCCAAAGTGGCTCGAGGCTCGGGTGATTTTGCGGCCGAGGCAGGGCCGCTTACACGTCTTGCTCTCCTCAAGCCTCGCTCTAAGACTTTGCTCGGCCTTAAACTGGCATGACGAGGAGAATGGGACGAATGCCAACATAGACGGTCTTTGGCGATTGCTGCCGGATATTGGATATTGATGAATAGCACGTGAGACAGAACCAGCACGTGTTCTCATGCAGCTGCATGGCGCGTCTCGTGAACTGTGGACTATATGTAAAAGAAATTCAAGGAAATGAATGAGATGGATATGGCGCATTATAGTATGTACGAGAAAGACCGTCCTGCGCACGACGGAGAAGGGCCTTTTAGGTATGTAGCGCTGCAAGCGACTCAAAAACAAGGGGGTGTCCAAATGAAAGCACACAAAACAAATCAATATTACTCTTGATCGAAACGGCGATGAGGGGCGGAGCGAGAAAAAATATGTGCGATGATCTGAGGACGAAAAAGGCCAATAAGAATGTGAGAAAAGGAAAAATCGTGTAAAAAAAGCGCAGGTCGCTGGCCACCGACGTCCGCTCTTTCCGCGCAGGCGTTCAACGCTGTCAAATGGCACCGATTCTCGCAGCGGCTCACCGGGAAGGCGTTTGCGGGGCAGGCTTTGAGTCACAACGATATAGCGCATATACTTCTACGGGATTCTTGCCGTGTTTGCGATGTGTTCACCTGTGCAAACGGCGTAGTCCGTGGAGCGTTGGGCGTATTAGGTCTCTGTTTTGGCACTTTGAAGACAGCACGTAGCATTGTTTGCCCCCAGGCATTTATCAGATTAGGCTGTGAAACTTCGATGGTCTTTTGCCAAACAATTGGTGTGATGATGGTCTTTTCCATTTGATGAATAAACCGACTCAATACGACCTGGGTTTTTCTGCTGTGCCATCCACAGATCCATGGGGCAACAATCTCAAGATGCCACGTGAGACCAGCACATGGCTCGCTGAAGGCAGCTCCATACTTGTAAGACTAGTTTGCCTTTTTCTTGTAACAAAAAACCAATCTCCACCCAGGTGAAAAGATCTGAAATGAGGCAGCTCCATGAAAAAGACGCATCGCTCGCGGGCCAACCGCCGCGGGCCTATTTCAGCATTCTTGCTTGAGCTATCCCAGTTGACGCAGTCCTTAGTGCCAAATCAACGCGGCAACTTTTGGCTTAAGCGGCACTCCAAAACACGCCCTTGCGGTATTACTTTTGTTGCTGGCCAGGCCATTGGGGCTGAGATCTTCCAAGGATGTGGATGGGCAATGGTAGCCCAAGGTTGTGACGGCCACAAGCATTGCATGCTGCAGTCGTATTTTGGGGTCGTTGGGGATAGAAATGGGGGGACAAACACAGCGCTCACACTACTCCGTAGATAGAAATCTCCGTATTCTCATCGCTTCCTTTCCCCGTTTGCGCGGTTTCTGTCTTGCTCACAAGGCCAATCCGGGCCTTTACTCGCTCTATTTCTCGTTCATTTGTGTGGCAACGAGCTAATGGATACAGAATCTGCGGTGCATACCCACGCCCACACCTGTGTCTGACAAAGTAAGATACGGAAAGCACGGCAAGGCTTGGCAGCAAGCATGCTTGTCTGGTTGTCTTTTCATTGTCGAGGGGCGATCGGAGAGGCAAGTCTGGATTATAATACATCAAAACACAGACAGAGATGGGTGAAAACACCAGACCCATTGACGCCACACAACAGCTTGTCGATAGGGCGTGAGCGGTGCCCCAGGCTAAGCCAAAGCGCCCGTGGGTCCCGCTGCCGTGGTGAGTACTGAGTAAGCTGGGGGGGGTAGGTGCATAAGGAAGGAGAGACAAAGAGTCCGCAGTCCGGCAGGGGAAGGCACGACCAGGCAGAGCAGTAGAAATTGCCCCTCCTGTCCCAAGTGGCGAGTAGCGGGAACAGTTCTCATGGGGCAAGAAACAACCCACCATGCCACCTTCCATCACAAAGAGCGCATGCTGTAGCACTGGCGACCGGATTACTTGTTGCACAGGAAAGTACGCGCCAGGTCCGCACGACGAGGTATATTATTTTCACTGACCTCATGCCACCAGCGCTCCTTCCATTTTGTCTCCTGATCTCTTCTTCTCCCTTTTCTTCTCTTGCTCTTCCCTTCTCCTTTCGTCTTTCTTCCTTTCCTTCGTTCGTCTCCATCAACTCTCTTGTCCCCAATCCCCATCAACACATCCAATTGAGCTCTTTGAAAGATCTCGTAATCAACAGGTACGTTCAGAAAAAAAAAAAAAAGAAAAAGACAGCTTGCGATCGCCGTCAACTGCCCTGGCATCGTTGCACTTGTTGGTGATAGCTGTCGTTTGGCTGTTGTTTGGCGGCGTGGTGCACCTTTTCCCTACAAACAGTGTGACCCGCCATCGAGTTTCTCCCTCTTCTTTCAGTGGTTTGTTTTCAGCTGGCGCGCTGTGGGCAAAGGTTGCGAGACGACAGGAGACAGCTGCCGTGGAGCTTGCATCGATACCCCAGTCGCACGATAGCTCCATTTCGAGCTTCGTGCTCGGCCTAAGGGCAATCGAATGCAGGAGCCATCGAGCAGCAGCAGCTCAAACCCCATCTTTATACATCGGCTCCCTCGTCATCCCCGCGCGTGCCCATCAATAGCCGCTCTACCCATACGTGAAAGGCTCCAAGGGCACCAAGAAGATGCAGGCCAGCCGGCCAGAAGCCATTGTTCCCTTTCCCTCACCTACCTCCGTTGCTCCCCCCAGCCAGGCTAGGTTTGTTAGCCGAGCGTGCAAAGGTCAATTGCGGCTAATCCGTCCGGTGGCACCCGTGAATGGCCCAGTCGCGACCCGAAAGTACATGGGTAACGGCTACAACAACGGGATTCTCATTCCTATTCTTGTCGTGTGTTGTTTTCCGTCACTCTTTTGTGCATGGTCTCGTATATTTCGGGTCTTGCTCTCCTTGGATGGCGTGTTCCTTATCTACGATCTTTTTATTTCTCTTCTCTTTTGTCTCCTCGAATCCTCCCTTCTTTCATATCATCAACACACTCATCTGCAGTTCACACTTTCTAGCTCTTTTGCTCTCTTATCTTTTTCGATCTTCTCTATACTTCATATCTTCTTAAGCTTTCAGTTAGCTAACCCTCCAAAAGTCAAAAATGGTTGTCAAGGCTGGTATCAACGGTTTCGGCCGCATTGGCCGTATCGTCTTCCGCAATGCATTGAGCACGGCGATGTCGACGTTGTCGCTGTCAACGACCCCTTCATTGACACCAGCTACGGCTGTAAGTCGTTACTCTTGCTTTTGCCTTTGCTCTGTTGTCAAACCGCAGGCAACAGGAGGATTAGGGCAGCTTCGACCCTCCCCTCTTTTTTTTTTTCCTCTGGCAAGCTCGGCATTCTAATCCAACTCTCTCTTTTCAGGCCTACATGCTCAAGTACGACTCGACCCACGGCCCCTTCAAGGGTGACATCAAGGTTGAGGCCAACGGCCTGAACGTCAACGGCAAGTCCGTCCGTCTTCTTACCAGGAGCGTGACCCCGCTGCCATCCCCTGGAAGGAGACTGGGCGCCGAGTACGTCGTTGAGTCCACCGGTGTCTTCACCACCAACCGAGAAGGCCTCCGCTCACCTGAAGGGTGGCGCCAAGCGCGTCATCATCTCGGCTCCCTCGGCCGATGCCCCATGTACGTCATGGGCGTGAACGAGAAGGCCTACGACGGCAGCGCCCAGGTCATCTCCAACGCCTCGTGCACCACCAACTGCCTGGCTCCCCTGGCCAAGGTCATCAACGACAAGTTCGGCATTGTCGAGGGTCCTCATGACCACCGTCCACTCCTACACAGCCACCAGAAGACCCGCTTGACGGTCCCTCTTCAAGGACTGGCGCGGTGGCCGTGGCGCTGCCCAGAACATCATCCCCTCCAGCACCGGTGCCGCCAAGGCTGTCGGCAAGGTCATCCCTGAGCTGAACGGCAAGCTCACCGGCATGTCGCTGCGTGTCCCCACCGCCAACGTCTCGGTTGTCGACCTGACTGCCCGTCTGGCCAAGGGTGCTACCTACGACGAGATCAAGGCCGCCATCAAGGAGGCTTCGGAGGGCCCCTTAAGGGCATCCTCGGCTACACTGAGGATGATGTCGTCTCCAGCGACCTGAACGGCAACCAGAACTCGTCGATCTTCGACGCCAAGGCCGGTATCTCGCTGAACCCCAACTTCGTCAAGCTCGTCAGCTGGTAACGACAACGAGTGGGGCTACAGCCGCCGCGTTGTTGACCTCATCAGCTACGTCGCCAAGGTGGACGGTTCCCATTAGCTACATGGCCGGATCAGCCCCCGGATCTAAGGTCTTTCCGTGGTCGTCTATAATGAGCAACTATCAGCAAGACGCAACAAAACACGGGTGACGGGAAACAAACGGCTTTTTTGGTTTTGATAATTAAAACGGAATAAAAAGGACATGTAAAGAAACGCGAACATGCGTGTGTTGTGGTGACATAGGCAACACTGTTTCCCCGTAGCTTAGAAGAATCCGCTTTTACAGAGTTTCTTTTTTTTGCTTTTTTTTTTTCTTTTTATAAGACGCAACAACGGGCGTGCACAAGAAATATGGCCACATAAAATATCAAAAAAGCCGTTGACGCAAACCTCAACAAAAGGACTGACAGCCCGATACGAAACCGTGAATCCAATGAGTAATAATTTGTGTATTGACAATACAGAGAAAGTAGAATGCAAGAAAGTATGTCAGGTTTGCAGGTTCAGAATAAACCCAAGCAGCTCTTAGAACGCCGCACCACCCATGTCCTCACCCGCAATCGTCTTCAAGCTCTTTTCGCTGAGGTCGCTCTTGAGTTTGAAGGCCCGAGCCTCACGCTCCATCTTATCCCACGAACGCAGCTGCTTCCGCAGTCTGTCCTGCTTCATATCCATCTCCGCCCGCAACCGCTCTTCTTCCTCACGCAGCCGCTGGTAGTGCGGCAGCATCTCCGGCAGGATTCCCGTGTGTAGCAGCGGATCGAGCTTGCCTCCGTGAATGATCGCCGGCATGCTGGACATGGCCTGTTGGGCCACCGTCGGTGCAGATGACGAAATTGCCAAAGATCCACGTCCGGGCCGCTCGCGATCTCGTGGTCACGGTGGTAGTTGCCGCGGTCGCCGTTCAATCCCGGCGACTGCATCTGCTGCTGTTGACTGCCCTGCTGTTGTGACGCCGGCCCGTGGGCGGTTAAACGGACGCGGGCCAGACGGCGAGCCGCCACGGCTTCGACCATTGGGCCCACCCAGTCCGTTCGCGGCTGAACCGGACGGGCCACCAGGCGTAGCACGTGGCCCTGTTGGGATGCCGCCACCTCCGTCGCCTCTACCAGCGGGTCCTCCAACGTTGGGCGATTGGCCGGCAGAGCTCATACGCCGCCCGGGGCCACCCGGCAGAGGGCCAATGCTCCATTCCCGCCCCTTGACGGGGAGTGTATGGGCCGTTCGACACCAGGGCCATTGCCGCCGATGCCGGCGCCACGCTCAGCGCCTGCACCTCCCAAGCGGCCCGGGCCAAAACCGCGTGGCCCTGTTGGAGGGGCTGCCGACGACTGAGGGGACGCCTCGCCGCGACCACGGCCACCCTGTGGCGTGGAAGGTCCTGGCGAAAGCGCGAGTTTGCGGTTTGAATTAGGACCTCCTGGTGGCGGTCGGAGAGAAGAGGGACCTGTCGGCGGAGACCGAACAGAGGCTGGCGAATCAAAGTAGCCCTCACGGCCAGCACCTGCACCATATGAAGAGCCCATAGGCGCGCCGGGCCCACCACCCCCAGGTCCTCCAACGTGAGGCGAGCGGGGCGTCATTGATGGCTGACGAGACCGATCATCTCGCTGCCTACTCGCAGGGCTCCGCCGGGGTGAATTTGGTCTTGACACGGACCGAGAGCCGACAGCCGAGAGGGGTTGAACACTGTAACCACCAAAGTCTCGTGGAGGCGAAGGCCTCCGTGGCGGACCACCCATGCGGTCGTCGGCGGGGGGACGGTCGGGAGAACGTGAACGGGGTCGGAAACGGGGAGGAGAGCGCCTGCCCATGGATCGATTTCTAGGGCCACGGTCGGGGCTTCTTGATCGTCGTCTTCAGGTGGAGGGAAAACTGAGTCAGCAGTGAATAGGCCACAAATCCTCCAGTCAGCCCAAAAACGTACCTCATATCCCGCATTGGCGGGCCATCTCTGCGGGGAGAAGCTCGTCCGCGTTCGCGGTCCATTAATCTTCCCCTGATATCATCACCGCCGCCACGTCGGGGCGGCGACACGTATCTAGGAGACATGCGTCGTGGAGGAGGGCTCCGTCTCATCTCATTTCCATTGCCGGGTGCCGCCCACCGCCAGGGCTCCTGGGACGGCTGCGGCTTCGCTCGACGGGCCGCCATCGCTCTGACTCCCGCGAGTGTTCCAATGTCCTATACCGGTCAATACTGCGCGATCGTGGGCGCCGAGGCGATCTCCCAGGAATGTAGCTATCACTTGGGGGAGGTGGCGATGGCCGCCTGCCATCACGGGTATCACGGGCATCGCGAGCGTCTCGGACGTCCCGGGGATCCCGCCCGTCACGCCCGTCACGGTCCCAGTCTCGCATTCGTTCACGGTCCACGCGAAGGGGGCTTCTCTCACGCCGGGGCGATCGTTCTCTGGCGGATGGCCTCCATGATTCGCCTGCTCCGTAGCGGGTAACTTCCCCATCGTCGAATCTATGCACGCCAAACAAATCAGCATCCAACAGTATGCGCTAGGAGAGTGCTATTGCAAAATATACGTACCGGCGCCCGCTGTTCCTATCTCTGTCCATGATGGCCGGTCAAAAGACGATTCTGATCGAGAAACGGTGAAAAGGGGGTCGTTGCACCGATGGCGCACAACGGGTGGCACGAAAGCTTCTGTCTCGGCTGCAGCTGGTTCGCTCTGTCGGTAATAAGAATATTTCGAGGCAGAGTTGCAAGTGTTTGTTGGTGTTGGGCAATTAATGTTCGGCTAAGTAAGTTGGACACGCATGCAATCGCGTTGGTTGTCTAGATGCGTGTCGCGAAAGTTTTATCGCGATAGTGGCAATTGGCCGAAAGTAGACTAGTCTGTATTATGTCATCTTCAACATAGTGTCACGTGTCTCGAAGCCAAGCATCTTAGTTATCAGAGTCGACTGTTAATGGGAAAAGAAACATTCAAGTAAAGCTGGTTACTTTAATTTGCTTCTTTATAGACATTGTTTTTTACGGGGGAGGTCGCTCGGGTTTTTTTTTTCTTTAATTTGATAAAGAAAAAAAAATATAGAAATATATATATAAATTATTTATTTCATACCTTCAGTAAATGTCATTTAAATAACGCAGTTAATCCCCAATGAGATCAACAAACAAGTAAAACAATGGCTATAAAAAAGCTAGAAAATAGAAGAAGGGAGAAAATAAACACACGAGGAAAAAAACAAGTTGAAGGCAAAAGATTAAAACCAACAAAACCAACACAACGAGTTAAACAGTGTACATGAAATCAAATTTAGCAAAAGCAAACATTTCCATCACATACTCAATAAAGTAATAACAGCCTGCAATGTGAAAGATTCATTATCAAACCCGTTTCCCTACCTCAGGTACTGCGCCGGACTCTGCGCCTAGGCTCTAGACGAGCCATTCTCCGACGTAAAAGACAAAGTTTCCTGTCAGAGTCGAGATTCTAGCTCTCATCTTCTGTTGTATCACCGGCAGCCTCAGGAAGGCGCTCGAGAATCCACTCGCAAGTATCATCTGCATGCTCTCGAAGCATACGGTTAAGGCCCATGACGGGGCTGCGTACAACGTCGCCAAAGCGGCGCTTGTTGATCTTGCGGATGAACTCATTGGTCTGCCAGCAAGCATGGTCTGAGCCGACATAGACGCGCGAGTGAGTTTTGTACCACTGCGTTAAGTCGGGGTCCGCGTCGCTCTTGACGGCTCGCAAGCTGCCATTAACAAAGTTGACGACGCCGTCAATACGCGCTTTGCAGTCCCGGTTAACGAGAAGAACCTTAACGCCAAGGTAGGCGTTGCCAACTCCGAGCATAAAAATACGCGGCGAGGCCTCGGATATCTGGAGATAGTTATCCCAGATGTAGCAGACAAGCTCTTGAATCTGCGACTGCATCATCTCCTCGTTTATACGAGGTATAAACGACTCGTTATCCTGGGTTAACGTGTTAGTCACAGAAGACATGCCTTCTGAAACATGCATATAAACATATAAACATATAAACATCATAGGGCCTAGCTAGTGACGCACCTCTGGCTGGCTGCTGTAATGCGGGACATTGATGTCGATGACACCGAAGCCTTGCTGAATGGCCCAGTCAATGTAGGGCATGATGCCGTCTCTCTGTTCTGTGTGAATATTTCGAATAAAAGAAGGATGTAAAGAAAAACACCCATGTCAACCTTGAAAATAAGGAAGCTTACCATCCACGAGTTGTGCGGGTCAACAGAGTTGTCCAAAACGTCGGCCTGTGCAACGAGTTCTGGTCTAGCAGTACAACAAAACTTGTCAGTACATTATTATGCCAGAGCATGCAACAAGATGAATGCATAGATTAAACTTACGGATCGTGAATGATGACAAGAATCTTCTTGGCCGTATGCAAACCCCGTGTCACCAGAACCTGGTCCTCAAAGTGCTTGTAGAGCAAGCTCCGCTGGACGAAGAGGGGGAACATGCCGTGCTTCACAGACAAGATATGACGTTGGAAAGCACGCATGACGTCGTGCATCCGTATCGCACCCTGCGACTGTAGGTCGGGCACATCGACAACGCCTGGGCGCATGCATTCCCAGAAGGGGGCCTGGTAGGCCTGGACACGCGCGAGTAAGCGGGCGGCATCCTTGCGCAGTTTTGGAATTTCAAATTTCGGTGGTGGTTCGCCCATGAGGGTACGGGCTACGGCCAGAGCGGACGCCGAGATGGCTTCCAGGTTATAACCACCCTCGAGACAGACAGCCACCTTTCCCGAGGCCAGCGACATCAGCATGTGGGTCATGTGGGCGTAGCACTCCGGTGAGACAAAGCAGCCGCCCAGTTCGTCGCCGGCAGCAGCATCAAAGCCGGCCGAGATAATGACGAGGTCGGGGTTGAACTCGTTGGCAATGGGCATGACAATCTTTTGGAAAGCAGCCATGTACTCGCCATCACCCATACCCTGCTGGTCCCAGCCAATGTTAATATTGCGGCCAAGACCTGCATCAGAGCCGCACTTATCAATATTGCCGTCGGCGTGGACGGGTTCGTGGGCGCGCCGGGTAGAATTGACCGTCCAGGTACACGTGGAGCGAAATGTACAGCACGTTGGGGTCGGTGTAGAACATGTTTTGGATACCGTTGCCGTGATGGACGTCCCAGTCGAGGATGAGCACCTTGCGGCACACGTCCGGGTACTCCTTCTGGCAGACGCGAGCCGCAATGGGAACGTTGTTGAACAGGCAGAAGCCATAGGCTGGTCAAACTCGGCGTGGTGGCCGGGCGGGCGGATGACAGCAAACGCGTTCTTGACATCGCCGCGCACGACAGCCTTGCATGTCTCGATGGCACCGCCAGCCGACAACAAGGACGCTTCGTAGGTCATTGACCCGACGTAAAGCGAGTCCCGGCCTTCGTCCATGAGTTTGCTGATCATCCGCAGCTCATAAGTGGGCTTCTCAGACAGCTCCTTGACCCACTTGAAGTGCCGGGTATGGTGCGCAAGCAGGATCTCTTCCTCCGTGGCATTTCGTGCAGCAATGCGCCACATGTATTTAGTTGGGCATTTGCGGATGATCTTGGCAAGCTCAGCATCCGAGCCGTTGTAGACAAGGCCTGCACGTTTGAATGCACCCATGATCTCCGAGATGCGCGCTGGGTCTTCTGGATGGTGCGGTCCCGGGCCGAAGTCAGCATTGGCGTGCAGCTTCATCCGGTCGTCGTAGCAGCATCCGGTCGGTAGCAGTCCGCGCCGCTTGAAGTCCACGGGGTAGCCCATCTGGTCGTAGTCGTAGTCGAGAGAGTCTTCATACTCTTCCTCGTTGGTGCTGGACTGGTTGATGTTGCTGTTGCTGCTGTCTCCGTTCATGTTGCTTGCAAATCCGTTTGTTGACGCGCCGGCTGGAACAGCACCTGAGGCCACCAGGTGGGATGCATCCATGCCATCCATCACCACGTCATTCTCACCGCCCTCCATCGCTGCTGTGGCGTCGGAAATTGGCAGTGAGCAAAAAAGGTGAGAGCTGTTCAGGCTCTCTCTCCCATGTACCAAGAGCGCTTGCGACAGCCGATATGCTGCCCTCACGTCGTACCGTGTCTTTCCGATAGGAACAACAGTAGGCGCAAGCTGGGACAGCGGCTGGGCGATACGGAGCGGAGACTGTCTAAATTGCTGCCAACCTGAAGCGGCTTTCAGACACTCGATGTAAAGGGGCCAAGTTCGCCTGCAAAGCCGTGCGTTCTAAAGCAAGAAGGTCAGCACCGGTCCGTCCACGACAAACTGTCCAGTGCCAGCGCCAGCAACTCGCTGGGATGCCGTCCTCATGTCACGGCGTCCTGGACTTGTGTTATAATGCACGGTCGATAGCACGGCTGTCTTTCCGACGCACTTGCGACAGGAGCCAGCGATGCATCGCCTCACAAGGGCAATAAAGTCAAGTTGACCGATATGCTCTGATCATGCCGCCCATATGCGTTACAATGCGCTTCGCTAAAAGGTCATTTGAGGGGGGCATTTGAGGAGGCCATTTAAGGCTGAGCAGCACTGAGAGTGAGGAAATAAGTAAATAAACATACCAAGAGCTGCAGGCGGGCCGCGACAGGCTGGCGCTTTGAAATATAAGACGGAGCAAAGGGGTTGCGATGAAGAAGCTGTTTTGATGCTTCTCACATAAACCAATTCACCAGGGCGCACGATGTCCGTGAGGACACGACAATGCGCAGTCGAGTACCCTGACAGCAAGCTCGTCCTTTTTTGAGTAAAATAGTGCTGCCGCAAAAGGGTGGGACGCGTGGTGATCCGTGGACGTCGCGCTGAACCGACGATGGCCGATTGGGGACGGTGATTAGATCCTGTGCAAGAAGATGGGGTTGGCAGAAAAGGCGACGAGTAAAAACAAGCGGGTGCTGAGAAGGTACGAGGGAAGGCTGGGAGTGCAGCGCACACCTAATTGGCGGGGGAATGCCAGCCTGGTCTGTTGGCCGCTAGTTGGTGTATTACTGGCCGCTGTCCGCCCTCCAGCGCAGGTATCGTTTCTCCATAGCACCGTGCACTTCTGTACTCCGGGACATGGCTTTGTTCATACAGCAAGGGGCCAATTGATCTTTAATGATGTGTATGGGCAATCGATTGTATGGGGAAGTTCAGTTCCAGGTAGTTGGCAAGTGGCCTACTATCTATTCCAGCTCATAATTTGTCTAGGCATCAAAGATTCCTAAAAAAAAAAACATAAAAAAGCCTTGTCTTTCCAACGCCATCGCAATTTGAGGAAGCTATCTAGCTAACTATGGAGGTAGGTTGAGGCTTGCTTGTAGCAGGGCTAGAGAGAAAAGTTTGGCGGATTCCAAGGCTGTGCTTGTGTTCTTGCTCTCACGGGTTCAGCAGACCGGTGGGTATCTCGGGGCGCGAACGAAAAAAGGACTCTTCTCGACGCCAGTCCAGGCCAAGACCCGTCATTTCGCCGATGCGTGCACATTCGGCCTCTGTTGCCGGGTCATCCCAGTCCAAGATGCCGCCACAGCACTGGCCCATCATCCGCGTGTACACCGGCAGACAAAGCGCACCACTCGACGGCTGCGTTATTGCCGGAACTCCGTCTGCATGCGGCGCCAACGCTCGTGAATCACACACGACAACGAGAGCGTGAGGCTCTCTGTGTCGAACTCAAACTGCGGATGGCGTTGGCGTATGTCCTGGACAAGGCGTAGCTTGGTGAACTTGTGGCCGTGATCCATATAGTGAAGCAGCTCTTCGGGCGATAGCTTGCTCATCGTAGCCACGACGATGCGGTTCTCACGCTGCTCGCCCCATCCAATCCGTGCTGCGTCTTTCTCAGAAAGCTCAAAGTCCTGCACCAGAGTTAGTCGTCGCGTACTCTTATGGCACCGGGATCATATACCACGGAAAGGTAACATATACGTACCGCACCAATGCGTACATTTGCAATCGACGGACACATTGTCAGTTCAATGATGTCTTCGACTGTACGCCATAGGTCTTTGAGCTCGCCTAGCTCGCTGTTCGACAGAGCACGGAGTTGGTTGATGCGGATGTCTCTGCCCGACGGAGCAAAGAGGTTAGGCCGGGGGAGATCGCCGTGGAAATAGTATGCGTACCGCATCCAGTTGTAGAGGGCCCGGCGCAGGCGAAAATTCTCCCGGTGAGTGAGGCTGCGCGTCATCGTCGGCGAAGCATTGAAGCGGTGCTGCGGAAACACACGCTCCCAGCCCTTGACAACGCGGCAGACTGCCAGAACACGGTCAATGTCGGTATTCTCGATTTTCACTTCAGCGCAAGTGATCCTCATGGCTGCGGTATGGCCAGGACAGTGTGCTGGTAGAGTGCCACCCGGGTACAGCACTATGTTCTTGCGGCGAACACATTTGTCCAGCCACGTGCCCCATGGGACGGTTAAATCCGCTGGAGAGGTTTTTGACGACCTGCAAAAAGGCCTCCGAAAGGGCTGAATTCTTCTTGGGCGATGTTCAAGACAATGGAAGCCTTGTTCGCCGTAAAGATGCTGGCGAACCGCTTGTTTGTTGCAGCAAGGCTGAAGGCGGACGCCATGTCAAGATGCCGGAACATCTCTACAAGAACTTCCACTGGCGTGCAATCCAAAACATTTGGACTAGATGCCGCCTTAACGCGCACTGTTTTGACCACTTGGATCCCATTGCTGATGATGGTCGCAGTGGGAAGGCGCCCGAGGTCCACAATACCGGGTGGCTGTTTGAAAGCGTTCATCAATCGTCCCATGCGCCGCCCGAGACGGAGACATGCAAGCAGCAAGAGACATGTTGAAAGAAAGGGGGTGGGATTGTTTGATATTTTTAATGTCCCTTTTGCTGTACTTTCTAATTAGCGATGGCCTTGAGCCACAGTTTGGAGAATACATATAGTTATAAATCAAACCTTACAAAGGAGAGAGAAAGCCTGAGAGATTTTGAAGAAAAAAATAAGATAGGCTCAAGATGCTCAAAGGTATGAATGATTCGAAAACGTGAGGTCGTGTGATCAATGCGATCAATGCGACGATAAGTGGTTGAGTTTTAGGGAGAATCGATATGTGCAGTAGAAATTGAAGAAAAATAAATCCCCTCGACAGGCGGTCGATAGAAATATGAACTGAAGTAGAGAAGTCTCTCTGCGCTCGGGGCACGTCTCGATGTTCTGTGTATCGAGAGGCCCGACCCGTTGTCCACGCTCCTGTGACTCAAAGACTGTACACCCCTCCGTTGGGGCTATCCAGAGAGCACGAGATGCTGGTATTGTAGTGGGTAGTGAAGTTTTTGGAAGAAACGATTGTCGCGGTGACAGAGGCCGGATTGGCCGTTATTTGAGATGCCATATAGGCTGTCTTGCGCAAAGGCGCGGCAGCCATGTTCAGGAAGAAGGGTCTTGGTATGATGCGTTCAGATGAAGCGGCTGACGCGATGTTCGAGGCTATGCAGATGAATAGGACTTGTCAGCAGATGCGTAGAGACACTGCGAAGGAAACAAAACAGTCGGGGGATAAAAGCGATGAATGAAGCCTCAAATGTCGTTGTATGTGCAGCGGAGAGGAGGAAAGGAGGAAAGAGCGGTAGACGAGATGGTAGACAGGGAAAGCACGACAGACTACGCGTCGGAGCTGTAGCAGGCGAGACAAGCTCCGGGGCGTGTGGGTCTCTCTGCCTTGTACCATGGGACTGATAATAGGAGATGATGAATGACACAGCCAATGATGGGCTTAAAATATCGAGTAAGTGAGAGAAACTCGTTAGGTTTGACACTACGGCACGTGATACAGAACCGCATGCCAAAGAACACGGAGCAATACCGACTTGCATGTCGATTTAACGCATGTAGCTTATACTACCGTGAAGTTGTAGTATTTTGTAATTTTAAAAAAATCCCTGATAGCCAAAAAAAGAGAAAGTATCATACAATGCCGACAAAGATGTATAACGCCATGGAGAAATAACTGTAGCTGTAAGTATCGAAACAAAAATAAGGACTGCACCTCTTGAACTCTTCTCCTCTGTTGGTTCGCCATCTCAAGCGAAAACAGACTTGGCATCAAAGCCGTTCCTCTGAATCTTTGTCTCGCCGTTGGACCGCAGACCCAAGTTATCTCTCTTGACCAGGAGCTCGTGCTCTCTATCTGCGCGGTCGCTGTGGCGCTCCGACTTCTGCTTGCGCAGCTCAGAGCGCATCTGGTTCGGCGAGACAAACTGCTTGTTCTCGTAGATAATGGGGCCGCCAAAAGAACCCTCCTGGATGACAATCGGCGTCAGGACAAAGCGAGGGCCGATCTCGACAAGGTCAACGTTGGTGTCCTTGGACTTGGTCCTGCTGCTCGCTTCCTCCTCCTCGCCATCCTTGCCCACAATCTTGCCGGGCTCCACCTCGTTAACCTGGTAGTTGCGCACCCACACCTTTCCATCGGTAATCGTGAAGCCCATGACGTGGTCGATGAAGGGCTTCGAGCGCCGAGTGCCTTGGGGCACACCGAAGATGTGCAGGAACATCTCCTTCAGAAGCTGCAGGTGTGGCTCCTGGTCAAAAGCGGCGTCGAACGAGAGAATAGGACGGGAGCCCTTGAGGCAGTTGCCTGTGAAGTGGAGTTCCTCCATCGTGTGCACTGCGTGGAAGTGTTAGTCGAAAATTCGGCACGAGGTAACGGAAGATGGAACCGGGGTTTGCAGGTTATGGCCACTTGCAGTTTTGGACGTGCATCTTCACTGTCGGACCGTTGGGCACCTTGCTCATCCACATGTACAGGTCCTTGCCCTTGCGAGCCTCGAAAAACAGGGTGTTGTTGCAGTTGTAGATCTCTGCCAGCTCGTTCAGCTGGAAAAGCTTCGATTTGCTGTCGAACTTGACGTCCTTGCGGCCGTGAGGCATCATTGCTGCCAGGTCGTTCATGAGGTGACGGTGCCTATTATGTTAGATTCGGATTCTCTTCTGCTGTCACAACCCAAATGGTGCCCCTTGTTCGAGGGGCCCGATCTTCGAAAACCCTTACCTGTAAGTGACGCCTCGCGAAGACAAAATCAGCACCCGCTGGCGGTTTTTCTTACGCGCATCGCTCTGCGCGTCAGTTCCTTCGCCGTTGGCTTTAGATAGCGACTTGTAAACGGCAGCCATTTTGAAGGTTGTCTTTTGCTGTAAGGTCGGCTGACAGAGTTGTGTTGTCGAAGCGGTTGATGTTTTATCGCAAAACGACTCGGCAAATTTATTGGGAAGAAGGCTATCGCCAATTTTTTTTACTGCCAACTTTTCAGTGCCAGGATTTTGAGCTAGGCTGTTTTTAGAAAGCGGTGAGGGCCGAGAAGTCTTGGCCGGCGTAGCTGTTGACATAGCTGTAATTCGGAGTTTACTGAGTAATTAACAGCAGTAACGCTTGAGAACCTCCCAATGACGCATGTGAACGGAGGGTTTTCAAGCAGCCAAGTAGTCATGTATCATAGAATAAGCATTCGACTTTCTACCAATCAATCAAAAGAGAGAATACAAAAAGAGAGTATACATAACGTGTAGGGGACGACAGAAAAAAACAACCCATCCCGACAAGAACGTTAATAGTGCCAAAAAAAGTAAGAGAATGAAAAATAGAATGTCATGAAAAAGAAACAAAAGGGATTACTACCAAAAGACATTCTCATCACGGTCAGCATGACGGCCCGGCGCTTCCGTGCTGCCTTCTTTCATCAGCCAGGCCAGTCGCTCGGTGAGCAGAGCGATATGTGGCGCGTATGGCAAGCAATTCACAGTACGCCACTGACCAAGTCCCCGTCCCTGTGCCCAATGCCCGGACACTGTCATCCCAATATATCGGCTCTGGCTGCCATCTGCCCTTGTCACAAAACAAAACTGCTTAACAGCACTTGCCGCCCTTTCCTGAGGCGTCCTCGGCGGGCTTGCTCAGAGAGATGTTGGTGCCGGCGCCGATCGTGGCTTGAGCGCCATCGCCGCTGTCGAGGGCCTTGCTGGAGACGATGCGGTAGATCTCTGTAGCGGGGGGAAACGAGGATTAGCTTTGTGGTCTGGAAGCGAGGGAATACAGTCAACTGGCCGAAAGAGCCGACAACGTACCCGTCAAGATGTTCTGGAATGCAAGCTCGACATTGCTCGCGTCGAGGGCCGAAGTCTCGATGAAAGAAAGGTGGTTTTCGCCTGGCATGGTTAATATTAAGTGTGTAAAACGCAACCTCCCCAAAATAGTATTCAAAAACAACAAAAAAGCACCAGGCCCAATAGCGGGTAGCAAATTTCGACATACTTGCAAAGGCCTTTGCCTCCTCTGTGGGAACGGCGCGGAGGTGCCGCAAATCGCTCTTGTTTCCCACCAGCATGATCACAATGTTGGCGTCCGCATGGTCCCGCAGCTCCTTCAACCACCGTGTAACATTCTCGTAGGTCTGGTGCTTGCTGATATCGTAAACGAGAAGGGCGCCCACAGCGCCGCGGTAGTAGGCCGACGTGATGGCACGGTACCGTTCCTGGCCAGCAGTAATCCCAGATCTGCGCCTTGATCGTCTTGGAAATCGACCTGGATGGAGCGTGTCGCAAACTCGACGCCGATCGTCGACTTGGAGTCCAGGTTGAACTCGTTGCGAGTGAAACGGCTCAACAGATTGGACTTGCCGACGCCGGAGTCACCGATCAGGACGACTAGAAGCGAAAAAGGAAGACGTCACGTTAGCATCGGCTCTGAAATGCAGTTGACGAATAAGGTCAACATGAAAGTTGGTGTCGGTGTCGTCATGTTCCATTAACGGTATCCGCCGCCGTTGCCGCACAGTCGCCATCGCCGTCGCCGTTGTCGTCGTCGCCGTCGTACGCGTTCGCTTGTCGCATAGATGCGGGGGAGGAGTGGCTCACCTTTGAAGAGAAACTGCAGGACACAATATTAGCAAGTGATCAGACCCGAGTGAAAACAAGACTGGGAAAGTTTGGCCTGCGCCCCAGAGAAACCATCGCTAGATGCACCGCAATACATCGTTCGAGTGGTGAGCCGGCGGTTGGGGGAGGTGAAAAGGGGGGGAGACGCGGAGGTCATGAAGTCTAAGCTAGGAAAGGAGGGGATGGCGTAGGGAAGGGAGAGGAGGGGCGAGGGTGCTGCTCACATCATATTCGTCGTTCGCTCATTGTTGCTGGTAGAGTTTGGTAATTCGATGGGATGGAGAGTTGTCGGAGTCGTGTGCGGGATCGTGGGCGTGGGCGATGCAGAAGATGGGTTCGAGGGCGCGGTGTGAAAAAGGAATGGTGGATGCAGATTGTGTGGATTGTTACCAGGAAGTTGTATACAGGGCACGTAGGGGCACGAGTGTCCTGAAAAGCGATGTCTTGGGCATGGCAGGCAGTAATTCTGGGTAGGCCGGTCCGTACTAAAGATACCTTACCTTCCTGTAGGCAACAGAGTTTCTCACTGGGCTCTGGGGCACTTTTAGTCCAGATTGTCGCTGGATCAGGGGTAGCCGGCGAAATGAGAGACAGCAAAGCCCCTTTCACAACGCATTCCACTGCGGGGACTACCTGCCAGACTGGCCTTAGCATGACGCCCCACCGCCGCTGAACGCACAAGTGGGGCTGATAGGACATGATCGTTTAAATGCATAAATATGCTGCTCATGGGACATCCTGAAACAACGTGTCGAGGAGCGCAAAGTCGTCTGCTTCTACATTTGAATCTTCGAAGATATCTCTGCCGAGTCGATCATAGTTCAGCTGTATCACCAGGCTGGCTATTTTGAGCCTCCTTATCTGGGGGTGCCTGCATGGAGCATGGAGTATTTTGTTAATCTCGACAGGGCTGGATCGAGCTGTCTCTAATATTACGATATTCATTTGTGCAATCTGAAGCCAGCCGGCCGACTCTACGCTGCGCACGTGCACCGTTGCACCGTTGCACTGTCAACCACCGCATCGCACCTTCCTCACAATACTCAGTACACAATACCTGTAGATGATATTTCTCATAGCCTCCGATTTAGCCGGGTTTCTCGCAAGCTTCCAAACTTGGATTTAGATTCAATTAACTGGAAATTGAAGAAAACTCACTGCCAATTTTGCCCTCCAACCACCGACCTCCTTTTTGCGTTTTGCGCAGGACCGCATTGAGTCGAGTGCTTCTGGGTGTCCCCTTCGACGACCGATCCGTTGACTGGCCTAGCCACCCGGCTGCATGGGCAGGCGTCAATGAAGCAGATCGTCTCCCAGAGTGCACAGAAGCACAATCCCGCGCAAAGATGGCGCATGGCTCAGCTATAAAGTACAGCTTGGCTGGCTCTGGCGATGACGCCGGCGCAAAGGCCGAGCCGTCTGTGAGCACCACGAAGGATGACACGGACGACACCATTTCAATAACCTCGACACCGTATGCTTCAGACGACTCACAGGCGGAATACTCCGTTGAAGATATTCTGGACCAAGATGACAACATGGACGGCGGTCACAAAGTACCTCGTTCAATGGACCGGCTACCCTCTCGAGAAGTGCACCTGGGAGCCTGCAGAAAACATGGGCCCTGACCTGCTACGGGACTTGTGGGACAAAAAGAGGAAGAAGACAGACTACCAGCCATTTGACCGTTCTCTCTTCTACGGTGCCCTTGCCCAGAAAGAAGGCAGGCATCTTCGTCGGAACCTCATGCGCAAAAAACGCGGCCTGCCGCAGACATTCCCATTCTTGGAAGAGGATGATCCGGCAGTTGTGCGCGAGGCAACGGACACAGCAACTGCTCCAAAGGGCGAGATTACAAACCCTGGCCAAGATGCGCTTCTTTCAACCACCGAAGGAGGCGGTGCAAACACTGCCAGCACCGAGCTGATTGACATCACCCGAGACTCGGATGACGATGTTGTTGCAATCGAGGACCTATCCTCACCAGCCGCTTCCAAAACGAAGACGAAGAAAAAGAAGAAACAAGATACTTCTCAGGCAAAAGGCAAGGAGAAAACTCCTCCCAAGATGCCATCCAAGAGAAAGAGCATAGCTGAAACTGCGACACCACGGCCAACGGATAAAACACCTGTTGCCACAGCAGCTTCGGCTTCTCCAAATGGGCAATCAAAGCTGCCTGAAAAGAGACCGTCAAGTGGCAGTGCCAAAAGACTCAGCTCTGCAGGGTCTTCAGCAGCACCAAAAACCAACAACGTTGTTGCACATCGGCTATCAGAACATAACACGCCAGCGGCTCTACGGAATGAGACCAACACGGCGCCGAAGCCGCCTCCGGCCAAACTTCCAGGCGCGTCAGGCAAAGCTGGAACGAGTGCAGAGAAGACGGACACCCACAGTGGAAAGACATTTTCAGCACGGAAATCTTCCAAAGGCATACAGGAGACCGGGAATGCTTTCAATAGCGGGAAGAAAATACGCACCCGGCCCAACCTCATCACTGCCATGTCCGATCCGACGAAGCCGCAGCAGCTATTCAGTAGCCGTCGCACGCTTCGTATTGCTGAGCTACAGGAGCGAGATAAGCCTGATAGGATCATTGATCCCTCCAAGTTGGCTGCGCAGTTGTTCCCCATCTCCAAAGGCCCTCCAGTGCATCGTCGTATTCGGTGAGCACAGTCAACCGGCGATTAAGTTTGCCGGGAAACACCTCATCGTCAAACAGTCCCATCTCGATACCCCAAGTGCCCAAACGGAAAAAATCGGTTCGGTTCTCTGATGTGGGGGACGATGATGGGTCGGTCGTCACCCGTATTCGTTTGATTTCGCCGCCTATCTCGAGTTGTCATGCCTAGTGACGAAGATGACATGGTTATGCATCAAGAGCCAGCCAGAGATGGACTGTCAATGCCAAATCGGGTGGTCAAGCTCATCATTGGGGCACAGAAAGAATCCACTGGAGTGTAGTCTTAAGTTCACTGCACACGAAGACAGCACACAGACGATGCTGGATGAAATCCTTGGAAAGGACACACTGCATCTCGACTATTCTTGCTTGGCAGCGACATTGCTGCATTCAACTGGAAGGCATCCGAAACAAAATACTGTTTTCCGGCAACATCATGCCAGACCCCTCAATACAATCTAGTGATGAACGCCTGGATGCCGTCTCCGAAAGGCTCAGGACAATGTCCGCCGGCTTAGTCTTTCTTGACACTGCGTCTGCAATTATTCTGTATCCTATGCAATGCGAGGACTGGAGCGAAGGGAGGTTCAGATTTCCCACTCCAGTGCCGGGCGAGGCAAGCTCACCTCTTCGATACGTTGTATTTAGCACATACTTTGATGCTGCGTCTCTTCTCCGACCCCCAAAAGCGCTGCTCACGACTACGAGATACCCGTGGAACTGGATGAGCGAGAGTATTTGATGCGGATGCTCAGTGGTCTGGATCGCACCTCGTTTACTCGACTCTTTCCGCTTGGTGTTAAGAAAGGCGTACAGCGAAGTGCATTTTTGGCATTTCCTCCGTCTTCGTCTGCGTTCATGCAGCAACTAGCCTTCTGGTTTCGTGCCATGGACCCAAGCTGCACGTGCTCTACAGTACTACTCCGGGTGCTTGGATGGCATTCTACAACAAAATCTCTACTGGGTCTGGAGATGGGGTGGTGATAGTCCACGAACAGGTGACAAGCGCGTTGAGGCGATTCCCTAACCTCAACAGCCTTCTCGCCACTGAGAAGGGGGCCTGCAGATTCTGGTTGTTCTCACAATCGATTTTGTCACCGCCCCTGTTCGACTCAATTGAGCCGTATGAATTACAGCGAGTCGGATAGGATTGGCAAGGTCGACGTTGGCCGAATAACCTGGACACAGTTGTTTCCCAGCGGGCTTGCTATTTTTATCACCCCAAGCTTCAATCTTGTCTGAGCCGCAACGTACGCAAGACCTTTTACGATGGGTCTTGAAAGCCCACCAAGCCGGCAATATCTTGGTCACCCTGGTCACAGCGTGGGACATATGCGGCTACCTGCGAAGATTCGCAGAAGAGAAGATGCGCCTGCATGTGGAGATACGGGAAAACAAAAAAGGACCTGAAAATAGGTCAGAGCGCAAAGTGGGAAACGATCCAAACAGGCGCCACTATCCCAATGTGTGATACACGATATGACATCTATCTACTAGCCAGCGAGATTTGCGGCACTCGAGAGACTGCGTACTTCAGGCCAATCGAGTATGCAGATAGGGCCATTAACGGAGACGACGAGCAAAAGCCTCGTCAACTGGTTTGGCTGGTGGGCGTCATTTACATGTCGACCAAATATAGGCTTTTCCATGTCGTGGGCTCTGACATGGAATTGAAGACAAAGCCTCCGGGATTCGCCGCCTGCAACATTCAAGTGCCGAGCTTCACTCCGGATACGGTAGCGGACCCTGATGTCACATGGGAGAGAATGCGCAACGCCTCGATCACAAGCAACAAATTGGCAGTGCGAGCATTGCTCAAACCAACGCCTCCTCGACTGGCTCATCATGCGTTGACGCCACCGGCTCCTCAAAGCCAAATCTTCCCCGATGCTGGTGCCAGCCGATTTCACAGCTCACCTCATGAGTTATTCTCGTCCCGATTCATTTTGGCGGATATACGGGTTCGCTGTGTACTGGAAAAAACGCCGATGAATCTTTCAAATACGGCACACTGCTCCCTGACTCACTACTCAATCGAGAGCTGGTTCAATTTTGCGCGCGGCCATTTTGACTTTTTCAAACTTCGAACATACATCGGTTTCTTCAACATGCGTCCGGCGACTCATGCGGTGAGGTGCCGGTAAAGCAGAATGACAAAACCCTCGAGGCATCCTTTTGTTGTCATCTACCGCCCTCAGAACCCCCACAGGCGTCAATTTGAGAAGACAGAGCTTATTATCTGGGACCCTAGAGCGAAAAGCAAATTCCGGGGCCAGGACATGCTCTATCAAGATGACCTGACATCTGCACAGCGCGCTGTGGTTGATTTTGTCAAGAAGCACGGTTTCGAGAAGCACAAGTTGCATCTCGGCCGTGTTCTCATCGGCGGCGAACCGTTTAAAGCGGGAAGGAGAACGCCGATGCTACTCGAACGCCTGCCCCCTGGCTTTCCCAAGACCACATGTCACCAAATGGTAGCGAACTTGACGCAGCCATTGAATTCGTCGATGCCCTAGCGAGCGACATTACGAATGCATTGCCCGCGGGGATCCTTACGTAGAAGCACGAGGGCTTCAAGAAGGTGGGCATGAATCAGAAGAAGCCTGTGGACCAAAGCGCATTCGTCGAGCAGCATGGCCCAGAGGAACTGAATATCAAGGGCAGCAGCAGCGAGAGGGCCCAAAAGAGGTTGGATTGCGATGCCAACATTGTCTTTCACGCACCCCGCAGCGAGCACAAGCGGCACATTGGGTGGTCAAAATGCAGTAACCACTTTTACGAGGCGGCCCGACAAGCACGGACACAAAACCCTCAGCAGTCCATGATGAAGTTTGAGTTTCGGCCAACTATGGAGTGGTTACCGCGACCAGATCGAAGAAGGCCGCGGTTACGAACACCTGCACGTTGACAGCTGGAAGGAGTTTTTTCAGGACCTTTGGCGTCGGAAAGCAGTGACACAGCTGCTCAAAGTGTTTTTTTCCGGGAGGGTGAGGGGATGTTTTTGGTACCTGATTTGGAAGGGAAAATAATATCATATATCAAACAATAATACGAGATGGTATCTTCCAAATCTGATCTATGCTAATGTGCGGATAGGTTTGGTAGTGCAAATTCAATACAAAGAAAGAAAAGAAAAGTGGTTGCTAATTACAGGAATGGAATTGGCCGAGTGGTACATTCGTACGATACGCCCCCGTCTACGTTGCACTGCCGTCCCTGGCCGGCGGCATGGCTGCTTCTCTATGCCACGTTTGTCTCTCCGCGCCGTAGGAAATGTCCGAGTCGTGAGAAGAGCACCCTTTACCCGCCGGATGTTCTCCTTGGCCTTGCGAATCTCGTCGTCTGGTTCGTTCCGTGTGGTCGTCACGTAGCCAGGGTATTTGTTAGAACCGGCAACCGAGACGCTGCTTCCGTAGCCGTAGATACCGCTGCCCATGCCGCCGCCATACGCATAAGCCGGGGGACGTAACAGCTTCTCCACATCCTCGCGGAAAACATCTACTGTGGTCTGGATCTCGGAGAGCACGTCGCCGGAACCGGACCACCCTTGGCTTAGACTGCGGATTGAGGTCACAAGGTTGGAGAGCCGCTCCGCCTGGAAGTAGCTCTGCGAAGGCTCGCCAGCAGAACTGGCGACAGGAGGTGCCAGTGAAGCAGACAGCGAGGAAACAGTCGAGTCCATGGTGACCTTGGGTGCCAGGGCCGGGCTCGGCGGGAGAGAGGTTTGGATGCCAATGTCGCGGTGGAACACCTCGGTCGGATCGTCGTACGATGTCGGTCGATTCGGCAGTCGAGACATCATCGTCATCTGCAGGCACAGAGACGGCAGCCAAGGACGATCGTGCCGCTGCGCCGCCAGGACCAGCCTTGGCGGCTTCGGGCACCTCAGACACAACCTTTTCTAGCTGGTCGAGCAGCGTGTCAGGTTGTTTGCGGCGGTGTCGTGCAGCTCAGCGGCGCGACTCTGTCAGGGCGTCGACCATGGGCGCCAGAACAAGGCGAGCTGTGGCATAGAGGAGGAAGAGACCGCCAGCGCTGCCATTAAAGGGCGCCGAGAAAAGACGTTGGGGGTGACGAGTGGCGGCGGCCGCGGCGGCCGGGCCATGAACTCTGGGTATGTGACGATCGGGGGGCGGGAAGGCGCCTGTTCGGCCAGAGCATTGCTTCCCTGCACTGCTGGCGCAGCGCTTTCTGCGACAGAGGCCTCCCCATCCTCTTCGGCGAGGAGCTGGTCGATCTGTGCCGATGTCAGGCCCTTGCCGGCGAGGAAGGCGGCTTTGCGTGGCCGGGATTCGCGCTGGACGGATTCGTCGCGGAGAAAGACACGGGCTTGGTCGAGGGTCGGCACGGGCGGCTCAGCCGGCGCGGACAGGAGTGCTGCAGGCTCGCCATCGACAGTAGTCGGCTCGCCGGCGGTTTCTGCAACTGCTGGCTGCTCCTGGACCTTTGGCTTTCTAGACGATCGTCGTTTGTGGATGCCGGGGTCCATTGGCAGGCGAGGACAAGGTCGGGCCGTCTTTGTGGTCGGAGTCTGCCATTGTTGTGGACAGTGACGGGCTGTGAATGGGAGATGGCGATGAAGGAGTGAGAAAAAGATCAGTGAGCAAATGCGCAAGTCGCAAAGAAACTTTGTCGGCGCGCTGGGGGAGAAGTTCAGCAGTAGCCTCGGCTTGCGGCTGGGGAAAACACCAGGCTAGGCTTGTGGGCCTTACCCGACAGTCGGGGTGAGGTGAGAGGGAAGGCGCGGTGCGGTAGTGCATTGATGCCTGACAACCCAGGCACCGAATACAGTGCTGGACCTCGCACGCCTTGCCTGTACGGGGAAGCTTCTGAGTGGCCGGCCACAAGCAGCCTTGAACACTGGCGCGCAGTCTATGCAAAAAGTGTTCCCCAATACCACAAAACTGCGAAACCACCGCACCACGGAACAACGCGCTCGAATCTCGCATCTCTGCGCGTCCCACGTTAAAACGGAAACTCGATACAGAGCCTGTGGGCAAAGCCAAAGCCAAAGCCATCCAGCCAAACGAACTGGTGTGCTCTTGCTGCGATCCGGGTCAGGCAACACGCACACTACATACGTTTACGGTCGGCCAGCGACAAAAGAACATTTTGGCATTGGAGCATTGGAGCGCTCTTCCATTGACCACCACAAAGCGAATTGTCTTTAGCAACAAGAGCCAATTCTTCCGGGCGCTTGCTTTTGAGATACAACGCGGAAGTTTAAGCCAGCACCGGTGCGCTTGGCTGCTTTTGACGAACGGCACAGCCTGATTGATATACGACAAATCGAATTTCGATAAATGTGAGCACCATGACCTAAGGACCTTTTTGCGTTGCCCGGTTTTTCCTTGCCAATGCTGGCCGCCAAGGCTGGCGACAGTATCTCAGCCTGGCAGCTCTGCACCGCCAGAACTGCTACCTTCCTCGCCGCACATCTCCTTCCCACTTCGACAGGTTTGCGCGTGTCGCACAACGGCATGCGCACTGCCATTTTCAAGTGTAGTCTGGCCCACGGAAGCCAGCGACAGTGCGGCGATTGGGACTGGGCAGAGCCAGCGAGGGGAGTAGACGAGTACGGAGTAAGAGAGCCTATATTGAGCGGGTTGGCAAATGAAAGAGCACAATGCGCGACGACGCGTGAGACCAAATCGAGCGTGGTGGGATGAATGGCTGGCGTGCCATGCGGGCCCCATCCCCAAGACAGACCATGTCGCCCTCAAAATGACACATTTTTGTGGCATATTGGTGCCATATTGGGGGCATATTGGAGGTAGATCGGACATATCTATCGCCCTGCCAGCCTGCATCTCTCCTTCCTGCCGTTCCCGCCGCCGGCTCCTTCCATTCATGCTCTGATGGCTAGTTTGCTATTTGCGCCGTCTCACAGCTTACGGCCCTTGCCCCACCCTCCTCCAACCTGGTTTCGCTTCCTGGCCGTGTCCTCATTGCTTCTCACCTCTTTTTTGCTTTTTTGCGTCCCTGATTCGCTTGTGCCGCTTTCCCGGCTGCGTTGTTTTTCATTTCTTCCCTTTACATTGTTGTCTCACCCGCCGGCCATATTATATTTGCACGCAAATGCCATACCACGAAGTCGCGTGGCCGCACAAAACCGCCAGCGTCATTCTCACGGGCAATTTTACCTTGCTATCAGTCATTTTTTCACTCAACCCCGGAGCTCTGATCAGCCTGCACGACATGGCGTCCCGGCCTCGCAGAAACGCAGCCCAACGGGCATCGGTGGCAATTACTGACATTGCTGATAGAGACGCGACAATGTCGTCAAGATCGCGGCGGGGAGGCGATACCCGCGGCTCCGGACGCGCCCCTTCGGTAGACTCCGATCTTTCTACGGTGCGCGTCTCCGGTGCCGCAAAGCGGCAAAACAAGAGCAGCGGGCGTGACCGGTCAGAGAGCCACGATGTTGTGCAAACCCGGCGACCGACACGAGGCCCTAAGAAGCGATACGTGGAGTCAGAGTCCAGCGACGACGACGACGCTGAGGAGACGACGACGAGGAAAGAAGAGGAAGAGGAAGAGGAGAAGGACGAGATCCGCGTCGGTTCTAGCGATGTCGACATGGATGCCGAGGGCGAGGTTGAAAGACATGGATATCGATGCAGACGGCGATTGCCGACGACCTAGGCGAAGGAGGATGCCGAAGGGCGACGTTGATATGGACGCGGCCCCTGTCATCAAGGTTTCAAAACTGGCGGCAAGCTCACGCTACGGCGGCCGGGCTTCTGGAGCACAAAAGCCGCAGATGCACCCAAGACCAAAAGCGCTACGAATAAAAGGACATCAGCGGCGGGCGCTGCTGGACGGGAAACGCCGGCGCGGGCCGACGAGAGGATGAAGAAGATGAGGAGGACGAGAAGAGAGGAAGACGAGAAGACGACAATGCTGTTTGACGACGATGACAGACGACGAGCTCAGCGAAAACAGAGAGCGTGGCTGAAGGCGAGATCAATGATTCCGTCGAAGTCGCAGGCGACGGAAGATGCTGAGGGGGAAGATGACGATGAGGCCAACGTTGAGGGTGAGACGGAGATTGATGGGGCTGAGGACGACGAGGAAGATGCCGAGGGTGACGAGGATGCAGGAGACGGGGACGACGTGGAGGACGAAGAGGACGACGAGCAGGACGCGGAAGGCGACAGCGAAGATGGCAGCCGTGCCGGGCACGCCAGACCTGACCAAGATGACGCGCCGGCCAGCGTGCGCGCTTCGAAGAGACGCCACAAGAGTACATGAAGCTATCAGATGGTAAGCGGCTCTCCCCCCGTGCGATGCACAAACACTTCCAAAGACAGTTTCTAACCCTTTTTTTTCTGCACACTATAGAGGTCCAGGTAAAGAAGGTCTTCACGGCTGAGGAAGCTGAGCATGCGGCGGCAGAGATGGCCCGGCGCCGTCGCAACCTCAGCGACAAGCGAAACGAAGAAGTCAAGGCCGAGACTATCAACAAGCTGCTGAAGCGCCAGGCGCCCAAGACCACAAGAAGAACGCACAGGCTGATGATGAGGAGGGGGCTGTCGACGGGTCTGGGCGCTCGACAGCCATGTTCATCCGCTGGACCAAACAACAAGCAGGGCACTCGTGTGGGAGTCACAAACGAGATCCTCGGCGCCCCTGTTGGAGCGCTGTTCGGCCCACCGTCGGCTAACAGACGACCAGCGCCTTCCAAGATGGTCGAGGAGGTCGCCTAACGCTTGCTTCGGACAGTGTCGGTGAGCGCGACCGGTACCGGACGAGGTCGATTGATGACATGTTTGTTGTGAAAGCAGGCCTGGCTGCTGCTGGTTGGATGGGGATGTCTTTCTATTGCCTTGCTCTGTTCGCATTTGAGAGAAAGGATAAGGGCTTCTATACTTTGTAGTCCGTGCAGGATTTGAAATCAAGGCTATACATTTCGAACCGGGAATCTATTGTACGTATATCTACGTATATCTACTGAGCACCGAGAGTATCTTACATGGTCCTTGTGCAGCCGGTTTACTAGCAAATCGCATAGCTGTAAGGTAGTCCCACATGCAGACAGAACAGACATGGACGCCACGTCCGTACTTCGTACCTGCTGTCCTTCGACATAAAGGCCGGGCTGGACCTTCCACTTCTGCACCAAGAAGTCACTGCGGACAAGGGTGTGCGGTGCTTGGAGGACGAAAAGACAGAATAGGAAGGAACAGCCACAACGTTGAAGTAGGAGCAGTTATTGCACAGCGCCTCCACTGACTGGAGCGTTATGAGGTTATGAGGTATGTGGCTGCAGGTGCTGACTGTACATGTAGTGTATGACAGACGAAAACCAAGCAGCAGGAATCCATTTCTATGCAATCTCATTACGGGGCACTGCAGCGCGAAACGAGGCTTTCTCCGCTGTTTATGGTTCTGACAGGGCCCAGGCCACTGACCGCTTGAAAATTTTCGTCTGCTGTGCCCGTCATGAACTTTTTTTCGCCTCGTCCTTTTGGACCACTCCAACCAACCTCCCCTGCTCGTTGTTCCCAGCCTCCAGTTTGTCGGTCAACGCACATACCAAACTCGATTCTGTGTGTCGATTCTTTGTTTCTTGTCTTGCTTGCCTTTCCTCTCACCAACTTCCTTTTCCCAGGATGGCCTAGCCCGGCTCTGGACAGTCAGTCAAACGGTGCCGGTTTTTTTCCTCTACTTGTACTTTGTGCATTGCAGACGAGTAGCAGATATTCTTTCTCTTGCGCTGTGGCCCTTCCCCTCACGGGCTTCGCGCTCCTCGCCCCTTCTCGTCCCATTGAATCTCGCCACATAGACACTCGAATCCTTGCTGGGCAGGCCGCACCGATCTCCTATCCTTACCGCATACGGGGTGTTGCCGCCGTTGAGCGCCTTCAACGATCATCATGCTAGCAGCCCATGCAGACGACGGCCCCGGTTCTGGCGCAGACGTTGTCGATGTTGTCGATGCTGTCGGCGTTGCTGCTGTCGGCAAGGCCCAAGCCTGCGCGATGGCGTCGTCGAGTCATGTAAGTGTGCATCTGCGGCGTGCGTTGTTGCTTGCTTGCCTTGTTTTTTGCTCGCTTTGCCATGCTCGTCTTTGTTCTGCGTAGCATTCCTGCTCGTATTTTCATCATTTCCGTGCTTCGTGCTTTCGTTCTTTCGTGCTTTTCCTCAGACTTTGACAGCTGCCCATGCGCTAGTTGCTCCTTCCGTTGTCTTGCCTCCCCTCCTTTCCTTTCCCATTTTGCTCCTTGGCCTGCCCTTTGCACCCCACCACCTCTTGTTTTTTTTCTCTCTTCATTTCTTTCCCCCAGATCGCTGGACACACGATTTCTCACTCTCCTTTCTTTTTTTTGTGTTCCGTAATACTGCTTCCGTCACACGTTGTCTCTCCCCTGCACAGCTGCTCGCACTTCTGTTGTCTTGCCCCGTCCCTTGTCTCTTCTTTATCCCTGTGCCAAGACATCCCCTCAAAATACGTCCAAAACAGCCAGCTGCAAGCATAACGAATCGTGCTGTGACCCAATCTGCGCAACCAAGCATCAGCATCGGGTGGACAGCATAGATTGAGTTGCACATTGTTCTGCCCGGGCAATATCACCTCCGGTTGTCTGGCTGCATTGTTTCTGCTCTTGTGATCTCTCGGTCCAGGCCCCGTCTCTGTGGCTGTCGAGAGAAAGTCGAGAAAAAAGAGAAGAAGCCTTTTTTATTTTATTCTTTTATTTCCTCCAAATTACCATAGCCTCTTCTTTCTTTGGCTTCAGCTTTTCACGTTGTTTTCTCGCCCGCCTTTTTTCAATATCTTTCACTGTTTTTTCTTCGTCAGATCGCTAATCTAGCTACAGCTGTCGGAGTCACACCACCACTCGTTCCAGAGCCTGCACACCAGCAGAACCCACAAAATCCACCGCTCAACTACCTGGACCAGCCCGTTCTAGCACGGGCCCCATCGCTGGCGCCTGCACCGGACGCAATCCAGAACTCGACACACCAGCAACAGCGAACCCCGACAGGCCATTAGCGTCTCATCAAGGGCCAGTCGCAGCTGCAGCAGCCGCATCAGAAGGACCACCCTGGGACCACCTTCAAGACCACCTCGAGCCGCTCTGGCACTGCATTCCCTGTCCCCGGAGCTGCCAATAATAACCCAGATTTCTTCTCCGGTCCTCTCCTCCTCCTCGCCTCTCTATCATCCTCGTGCTCCCTCTACCTCTCTGCTTCTTCTTCTCTCCTCCTCCTCCTGGTCATCTGTCTCTTGTTACTTCTCCTCCTCCCCCTCTCCCTGTCCTCACCAATCTCCTTTACCGCCACCTCCTCCGCCTGTGCAGCACGAACACGAACACGACGCCCATTCTGCATCCATGCCGAAGATGGTCTTTTCCGACTTGTATAAGTCGCCCAAGTCCCCTTTGCCAAGTTCCGCAGCCTTCACAGCAACACCAGCACCAAACCACACAGGCCGAGGCCAAGACTTCCGGCGAGCTGCTGGATTACGGCGACCCCGAGCTCCTGAGCCGTGACAAATCAAAGCAGAAAGAGGCCGTCCGCCGGTACCTCAATGAAAAGATTCGTGATGACTGGATGTTCACGTGGCCGCCTGCGGAGTCGAGCCCGGCCAGTATAGAAAGCGGCCGAGTGCGGGCGCGCGCCGTGCGGCAGCGGATTGTATCTGTCGAGCAAGTTGGTCTTTTGGAGCCAACTGAAAACGTTTGCCAGCCCGATGCCGTTGGCAGCAGGAGGCGCCACTGTGTCTTTGGCCTCCGTCTCGGCAGCCGTGGCTGCAGATGCGGCAGCAAGCGACAAGCTGAATCTCGGCGACGAACCCGACTCCGATGCCGAGTCCATATACAGCACGGTTTCTGAAGATGCAATCCACTTCCAGCCACGTGCTGAGTGGACCTCAGACCTGTCTGAAGACGAGAGCCGGGCACCTACTATCAGAGAATGCCACCTACGTCCATTCGCCCTTCCGCTTTGATTCACCTGACGCCGTGGGCACGGCTGTGAATGTGCCGGCCGACGTGCGGAAAGCTAAGGCACGCCGTGATATGCGTGCTGAGATTGTCTGGAACGAAGGTCTTGCTTGCTTCCTGGCCCGTCGCGATGCCTGGACCGGCGCCCGAACTGTGCACGTGAAGCCCGCAAAGCCGGCTGCTCCTACCTCTCCTACCTCGCCTCGTCGTGGCCTATTCCGCTTCCACTCACACACCAAGTCCGAGCCGGCACCTGCGATGCCGGTTCATGCTGGCGCTCTTACTGCGACCACGAACGCAAAGGCTAGCAGCCATGATTCCCACTCAGCATCGACGACACCTACGGCGCCGGCTTTGGCTAGCCCTACGACAGGCGCGCCCACTACGATGCCACTCTCGCCGGTTACATCCAACTCCCGGCACTCACAGCACTCCCAGCAGTCGCAGCATTCGCAGCAGTCTGCCGGACTAGAGACTGTTGCAACCACACCGATGACGTCAGACTGCGGTGGTGGCGGTGGTGGGTGATGTGGATGGCGCTCTGCTGCGCAGCAGTCAGTCTCGCGGGCCAGTGTCACGTCTCCCCAGCTGGGGCTGACGCGTAGCCGGGCTTCGCGAGCTAGCCAGCCGCATCATAATGACTACGCCGTGGAGACACTGATTTCCTGTTGCGCCACCTCTGCTGCCGGCCTGGCAACCCCATGCGGGCATCGATCACGCCTTCGATGCTACCTCAGTCTCTACGACAAGCTTGTCTCGAGCTCCCTTCCAGCCGTCATGTCCGATCAACCTGGGCGACATGATTCGCTCGTGTGTCGCAGGCTGGAAGCGTGACAACGAATGGCCACCGCGGCCTTGTCGAAATGTCAGCACCTTCTCTGTCTGCAATGTCTGTGGCGCTGCGTAAGAAGCGCCGCGACGACAGGCGTGAAGGCAGAAAGACAAACGAGACACGCACAGCAACACTGCCGCAGATGGCGCCAACGGCGGGCTTACATCTCCTGGCCTCGGTCGTCGCATGTCTAGTTTTCTTGGCAGCCGGCCCGCCCCCGGTAGCATTGTCCTCCCGACCACGACCGCGACCAATGCTGGCGCAACCCCCATCTCGCCACCCATCGACGAGAAGGACGAGGATGGTATGAGCGGTAACCGTGGGATCCGCCGTTCCCTGCAGCGCGTGCTTGGCTTAGGCTATGCAGTGCACGGCGGCAACACAAGCCCCGGCGACCACGGCCATGGCGGCGGACACAGCCACTCTGTTTCTGTCGGCGCCGTTGGTCAAACTACGAAGCAGATGTGATATCTGATCTTCCGACCTCTATGCATTTTTATGCTATACGGCTTCTGGCTACGTGATTTCTTGGATGCTATCTACATTTGCTTCTTTTGGAATCGGGCGGGCATTTACGCCTTGGGAGATACCCCTTTTGTTTCGTTTTGCTTGGAATTTTCGCACTTTTGTTTAGTTCTCATTTCGTTCTGTTTTCGGTTCTTTGTTGTTTCGTATCTTTTGCATCTTTCTCCTGACTTCATCTTTTCGCCATATATACCCCTTCTTTGTGTTGACTGCACTGATCATGCTCCGTGCTGATAATATTTACCACTATATTTAATGTTTGAATATGTATATCATCTTTGATCTTGGCAATGGTACGTCGTATAATTGGTGCACCTGAGACGTGGGTTGGGCGCCGCAAACCTAAATACGGTGCGTGGAAGAGCTCGGAGATGGTATCTTATCTTGCACTGACCTACGAGAACACTGTAGAGAGCCAAGCCACAGCCAGATCCCAGCGAATCCCCCACGCGCATCGGCCCACGCACCCCACAGCTCTCAGATAGAAGGCCTGTTGGGCCAGGCCAAGCCAAGGCCAAGCCAAGCAAACGCCTAATGCCCTGCCCGAAAATAGAAGAGGCTGCAGCAGCACAACGAGGCGGCGAAACAGGGGCCACACAATGGCTCTCGTAACCCGAAAATGGCGTCAACCTAACTTGTGCCACAATTACTGAGGGTCTGCAAGCAGTGGTCACATCGCAGCTCTTTGCCCGCCAACTAAGCTAGAGTGAGGAGTACCTGTCTCCATTATCTTTTTTTTTCACGGTCACCGACGCTTCTAGTACATTGACTTTAATCGCTCCTTTTTTCTCCTCTTTTCTTTCGCTCTCTTTCCCCCCTTCTTTCTCTTTTCTCCCTCCCTTCGATGACGCTGATTCACGGCAGCGCATTGATTGCCAAAAAAGCAAACACCACATCGCAGCGACGTGACGAGGCGGATGACACGAGGCAGACGGGAGCGAGGACAACGACAACAACTGCATCCCGCAATACAGGAGGCGGCCCTTTATTCACTGGCAGCTTCGAGCTCGACGACCTCTCTACACGCGACAGGCGCAGACGCCGCAGCCACCGCCAACACCCTTCACCGATCCGCCGTGCCTCGTCTGGGCCGGCTGACGACGCCATGAAGTTTTCCCACAGCATCCAGTTCAATGCGGTGCCGGACTGGAGCACGCACTACATTGCCTACAGCAACCTCAAGAAACTGTATGTGGGCGGGACCAACACAGCGGAAGATGGGATCGAGGAGGCAACTGATTGCGACCGCTAACCTGACTGTGCAGAATCTACCAGCTGGAACGGTCCGTGAACCAGGCCGACGCCCAACATGCCAACGACGATGCCGAAGCGCGCCCCCTGATTGTCGACGAAACCGAGCCGGAAACGGTCTTTTCCCGCGCCCTCGACGTTGAGCTGGAGAAGATCTGCTCGTTCTACACCCTGAAAGAGCGCGAGCTTATCGACGAGGCCGACCAGCTGCTGCAGGACATTGGCCACTTTGACGAGGAGGAGCAGCTGCTGCAGAAGCAGAAGAATGGCGAGCGCAGCGAAAACGGCAGCGGCAACGGCCAGTCTGGTGCCGAGGCCGGTGCTGCGTCTAGCTCCTCCGCGGCAGCAGGTAGACTGTCGTCTGGCCGTCCGACATCCGCCGACCGGAACAGCCTCCGCAGCCGGCGCTCGACCGACGATGGCGACTCTGACGCCGCTGCCGACAACGACAACGACGACGTTGATGCGAAGGCGACGAGAGCACCGCACTGACGGAGCGCCGCCTGCAGGAGGCGCAGCAGCAGGCACAGCAGCACCGTCGGCACTTTAGCTTTGGTGCCGCGAACCGTCGCCGCCGCCGGCCCATCTCCAACCTGATTGCCTCGACCGACATGACGGCGTCGACCGAGTTCACCCGCTCGCGCCGGTACAGCACGACATTCGAGGACGACCCCGAGGATGCCGTGCTCCTCTCGTCGAGCATCATGCTCAAGAAGCGCATTATCAACATTTACGTGCAGCTGTGCGAGCTCAAGTCGTACATCCAGCTCAATAAGACGGGCTTTCGGAAGGTCCTCAAGAAGTTTGACAAGATCATCGACACCCACCTGCGCGCGCGCTACATGGCCACGGTCGTTGAGCCAGCCTACCCGTTCCGCCCCGAGGCGTGGGAGCTGCTTGTCAACAACATTGTCAAGATGGAGGGTGCGTACGCGGCAGTCGTCACGGGCGGCGATGCCGACACCGCCAAGCGCGATCTGCGCTCGCACCTGCGGGAGCACGTCGTGTGGGAGCGTAACACTGTGTGGCGTGATATGATTGGTATCGAGCGCCGCGCCGAGGCCGCCAGCCTCGGCCGTACGCTGCTTGGCGGCGGCGGCGGCATCGGCGGTGGCTTTGGCCTCATGGCGGCAGGGGGCGACGATACCAAGGACCCGGCGAGCAGCCTCTTGCTCCAGGGCGACGAGGAGCGCCAGGCAGTGCCCACGCGCCGCATTCGCACTCCCTTTGGCCGGGTCATCACCCTGCCGGCGTGGATCGTCAGCAGCACTATGCTGACGCTGCTGGCCATTGTGGGCATCTTTTTTGTGCTGCTATCTTCCCCGATCCTCCTGGCCTGCCCGAGCAGCAAAACTGCCTGGCCATGCTGGTGTTTGTCAGTCTGCTATGGGCAACCGAGGCGATCCCGCTGTTTGTGACGTCGCTGATGGTGCCGTTCCTGTGCGTTGTCCTGCGCGTGGCTCGCACCGACCACAGACCGTACGAGCGGCTCGGCTCCAAGGACGCCGCGGCATTCATCTTTGCCTCCATGTGGACGCCCGTCATTATGCTGCTGCTGGGCGGCTTCACGCTAGCGGCCGCCATCTCCAAGTGCCGCATCGATAAGCGCATTGCCACGTTTGTGCTGAGCAAAGCCGGCACGCAGCCACGGACGGTGCTGCTCGCCAACATGCTCGTGGCCGCGTTTGCTAGTATGCTGATCAGCAACGTCGCTGCTCCCGTTCTGTGCTTTTCGATTATTGAGGTGCGTCTCTCTCTCTCTCTCTCTCTAGCTCTTCTCTTTTGTTTCTCGTCCTTTCAATGCTAACTGAATAGCCCATGCTTCGCAACCTGCCGTCCGACTCAGACATGTCCAAGGCCGTCATCATGGGTATTGCCCTGGCCAGCAACATTGGCGGTATGCTGTCGCCTATTGCCTCCCCGCAGAACATCGTGGCCATTGGCATTATGAAGCCCGAGCCGCCATGGCTGCAGTGGTTCTTCATCTCGATTCCCGTGGGCGTCGTCTCGATTCTGCTGATTTGGATCCTCCTGCTCGTCTCTTTCCGCCCCAGCCGTGGTACCACCATTGTGGCCATTCGCCCTGTCCGCGAGCGGTTCAACGGCGTGCAGTGGTTCGTGACCATTGTTACGCTGGTCACCATCGGACTATGGTGTGCCAGCCATCAGCTCGAAGACACGTTTGGCGACATGGGCGTTGTCGCCATCATCCCTATTATTCTGTTCTTCGGTATAGGCATATTGACCAAGGAAGATTTTAACAACTTCCCTTGGACGATTTATTATCCTGGCCGCTGGTGGCCTTGCCTTGGGCAAGGCTGTCAAGGCGTCGGGCTGCTGGACACGGTCGCGGCCGGCATCAACGACGCAGGTCGAGGGCATGAGCCTCTACGGCGTGCTGGTTGTTTTCTCGACGCTGATCCTGGTCATTGCCACGTTCATCAGCCACACGGTCGCTGCGCTGATCCTGCTCCCCCTTGTCGCCAACGTCGGTGCTGACATGGAGGAGCCGCACCCGAACTTGTTGGTCATGGCCGGCGTGCTTATGTGCAGTGCAGCCATGGGTCTGCCCACGAGCGGGTTCCCCAACATGACGGCGATCATGAAGGAGGACCCGGCCGGCCAGCGCTACCTGCAGGTCAAGCACTTTATAAACACGCGGTATTCCGAGCAGCATCTTGACGCTCTTTGTCGTGCTGACGCTGGGATATGCGGCCATGCGCATCACGGGTATGTAAGGAATCCGACAGGGGGAGATGGTATTATAGAATGAGATGGGGAGGGGGGGCGTTAGGATGGCACATTGAGGCAAGGCTGCAAGTGATTTTGATAGATATTTCTTTGCGTTGGTATTTCCCGTCATATTTTCCAGCTTCTTTTTCTTGGCTCACTGTCGATAGACGAAACGGGCTTTCCAGCCTCCGACATTTTGGTTTTCTGGCTTGTTTTCTTTTGTCCTGTCTAACCTGTAGCGTTTCCATAAAGCAAAACCGATCTTCAAAGTGAACGCTCGTTGTGTTTGGTGGTTTTGAATACCGAGTTAGTGCTTAAGCTCCACAATGACACGCTAGCCCAATGACGTTTGTCCCCTCTACGTCCGGCGTGCACTAACAACACCTCGGAAGTATCCACTCAACACAGTGCCAGATTGGCGCACTGCCTTCCCAAAGCTCCTGCCGCAACTCAAACAACCGCCGTGCTAGCCTCCTTACCCATTTCCACCTCACCTCTCAGCCAACTGTCGCGGAAATTGCCTCCGAGCTCGTGGCTTTGACTCGCACAATACTCTCCTGGCCTCTTCGCCATCTGACCACCCCCGAGCGACGACGACTTTGCATTCTGCGAACCATATTTGCACGTCGCTGTATCGCTCGCTCGCTCGCACGACATGGCCACAACGCTGCGTCTGGCTGATTCCGTCACCGTGTCCATACAACATCAATCGTGGGGCCAATATCTTCGCCTCATCTCGCCAACGACGGCGAGCCTCAACACTGTTGGTGTTTTTTAGCGACGCGCGCCTCTGTTTCTGTCCCCCGCTCTCTCTATTGATTTCCCGACAGCGGCGTGCTCGCCCGCTGCCACCCACCTCTCCCCCCCATTCCACCGCAACAATGCTCTCCGCATTCACCGCCCGTCCCATCGTCGAGCTCAAGGCGCGCAACAAGGCCAAGATCGAATCTCTTGTCGCGTACGGTGACCGCCTGCTCGTAGGGTCAACACCGGCGTGCTGCGTATCTACCGCGTAAACGAGCCGCAGCCCGACGCAGCAGCAACTATCGACACACCAGCCGGGGGCAGCGGCAGCGGAAACAATAACAACAACAACAACAAACGCCAGCGCCGGTGCTGCGGGCTAGTTCGTTCTGCTACTGTCCCGACACACCTCCTTCGTGAAGTCGAACGGTTCGCGCCTCGCTCCATCGAGCAGCTCGCTATCATCAAAGAGGCCAACACGCTGGTCTCTCTCGCCAACTATGTGGTCTCGCTCCATGATCTGCAGTCGTTTGAGCCAACTACCGGGTGCCTGCACCTCTACCGGGCCACCAAAAAACGCCTCTTCGTTTGCCGTTACAAGCAACATTGTCAAAGACCCAGCAACGGGCATCCCCGAGATTGTCTCGCGGCTGGCCGTTGCCGTGAAGCGGCGCCTACTCCTATGGAGTTGGTATGCGAGTGAGCTCAGCGTTGGAAGTGCAGGCGGCGCCGGTGGGAATGGCGGAGGACCAGATAACAACAACAACAACAACAACAACAACAACAACAGCTCGTACACAAACGGCGACGACGGATCATGGCCCGGCAGAAATCACACTCTCCGAGACCATCCGGTCACTCACATGGGCCAGCGCCACCAAACTGGTGGTGGGTATGAACGCTGGCTACGTTGTGGTCGACGTTATATCGCACACGGTCGAGGAGATTGTCAGCGGCTCACCGTCCGGGGCCAACGGAAGCGGTGGCGGAGAGACAAGTGGTGTATCGGCTGCCAGCCGCTTTGGCGCGCTCGGCAGCGCCGGTATTGGGGCTATATGGGCCTCGGCAGCTACATGCCCAAGCCGCTTGCCGCCAAGCTCGCTGACGGCGAGGTGCTGTTGGCCAAGGATGTACACACGCTTTTCATCACTGACACGGGCAAGCCGCTCGACCGGAGGTTCAATTACCCTGGCCAGCAGCACCAGAGAGTGTTGGGTACAGCTACCCATATATTCTGGCGCTACAGCCGCCCGCCAAAGGCACCCTCGAAATCCGCAACCCGAGCACTCTCAGCTTGCTGCAGACCATAACACTGCCCAACGCAACACAGCTACAACGTGCCCCCGCCTTCTGTGAGCCTAGCCCATGCCGGCAAGGGCTTTCACGTCTCGTCGGAGCGCGGTATCTGGAAGATGGACGCCACGGCCTATGACAGCCAGGTTGATGCTCTTGTTGCCCAGGGCCACCTTGACGAAGCCATCAGCCTCTTGGACTTGCTTGAAGACGCTCTCTTGCGCAACAAGTCCAAGACCAATGCGGGACATTAAGATGCAAAAGGCTGAGAGACTGTTTCGGCAAAAGAAATACCTAGCATCCATGGATCTTTTCAACGAAGAGGATGTGCACGCACCTCCGGAGCGGCGTGTTTCGGTTCTTTCCACGGTCGATTGTGGGCGACTTGTCCGACGATGTTGGTCTCGGAAGAAGAGCCAGACACAGAAACGGACGGCGATGAAAGCAAGGACGGCGCAGCAACAGCAACAAAGAATGGTACAGAAGACGGAAACAGAATCAACGTCTTGTCATCGGTGACCACCAACGGCGATAGCAGTCATCAAACCAACGGAAAGAATGGCAGCGCGGATGGAACAAAAACAGCAGAAGTGCCACAGCCTGAGCCAGCTTCTTTCTCTTCCCCTGGCCGGTGGCTTCACAAAGGCATTCTGGGGTAAATCGCAAGGGTAACTCGGAAACGGCATCTGTTTCCTCGGCACCAAAAGGCAGTGCAGGCTCGGACGTAGCCAGTGTCAAGGGCAAGCAGGCGACACAAGGTGCAGATGCAGATGCGAAGAAACCTGCTGTTGTCCACGCCAATGGCTACGTCCCGCTCGAGGGCAAGAGAGCTGATCAGTGCGGCCGAGGCGCTCAACAGCTACCTTGCAGGCACGCGTGCCCGACTGCAGCGGGTTATCGACCCGGCCACAGGCAAAACTCAAGAAACCACGCGGGGCAGACTTTCAGCGCGAGCGTGAATCTTCTGTGTCGCCAAAGGGCAGCGATTCAGACTCCGATGCCGACGATGATGCAGCCCGTGAGAAGCGGCTGCGCGCTACATTTACTTTGGTGGACACGACAATGTTTCGTGTCCTGATGCTGATTCGGCCGAAGCTGGCTAGCTCCCTATTCCGCATCCCCAACTTTTGCGACCCCGACGTTGTCAACGAACGGCTGCTGGAGCACAACCGCTTCAATGAGCTCGTCGACTTCTTCTACGGAAAGCGGCTGCACAGGCCTGCGCTTGAGCTGCTCAAACGCTTCGGCGATGTCAATAGCCAGACAGACGAGGACAAGAATGTCTATGGCGGCGGTGACAAGGAGACTACCGCTGATGGAACGTCCGATGGCACAGTGACTGTTCCGCTCGCGCTCCGTGGACCGCAGCGCACAATTGCCATACCTCCAGAGCCTGCCACCCGACATGATCGACCTGATCCTCGAGTTCTCGGCATGGACACTGCGCGCCGACCCGGCCAACGGCATGAGCGTGTTCCTCGCCGACTCCGAGAATGCAGAGACACTGCCGCGGGACCGCGTGGTGCAGTTTTTTGGCGGGGATTGACGCGCGGCTTGAAATGCAGTACTTGGAGCATATCATCACCGAGCTCAACGACCTGACCCCCGATTTCCATAACAGACTAATCGAGCAAAGGATCAAACTGCTCAAAGAGGGCAAAGGCAAGGTTGAGGAGGCTGAGGACGACAAGACTACGGGCAGCGATGGTGATGGTGATGGAGGCAAGGAAGATACGTGGGAAGCCGGCATGGCGCGGCTAGTGTCGTTTTTGAGGACAGCCGGCAGTACAGCCTTTCGCGGGCCTTTGGCTTGATCCCACGAGATGGTAAGTTGTCACCCCACCCCCAACTTAATCATATTTGCCACCGTTCATTAACTGACCTTGCAGAACCGGCATTCTACGAGGCTCAAGCCACGGTGCTCAGCAATATGGGACAGCACAAGCAGGCACTCGAGATCTATGTCTTCAAAATGAAGGACTATGACAAAGCAGAGGAGTATGTATCCCAAGTCTATTGTATCGTTCCTCGGCTAGCTAGAAAGGTAGAAAGGGGCTCTCGCTAACAAGCTAGGTACTGCAACCGTGTCCACTTGGCACAAGAGCTGGCCCAGCCTGTCCCTATGTCATCGCCAGGCCCTTTGCTCTTGTCGTCAAACAACAGCCAGGCACGGCGCACGTCGTCTTCGAGGGGCAGGGAGGACAACAACAAGGACGATGAGCCGGAGAAGGCAGCAGCCCCATCTATATACCACACCCTGCTGTCGCTCTACCTGGCACCGCCGCCGCCCACGAGCGGCAACTGGCGCCGGCGCTCGACCTCTTGTCACGCCACGGCTCACGCCTGCCGGCATCGTCGACATTGCAGCTGATTCCTGACACACTGCCGGTCGCAGAGTTGGCATCGTACTTCCGGGGCCGCATGCGGGCGGCCAACAGTGTAGTCAATGAGAGCCGGATCGAAAAGGGCCTGCGGCAGACAGCCGTGCTGGCCGCGCAAGCAAACCTGTTGCTCGGCCATGGTGATGGTACAGGCAGCGGTGTCCCCGGCGGACGCAACCGGCGCGTCACCATCAGCGAGGAGCGTGCATGCGGTGTATGCCACAAGCGGCTGGGCGGCAGTGTGGTGGCCGTGCTCCCCGATAATACCGTTGTACATTACGGCTGCCTGAACCGAGCAAATCGAGACGGCGGCAACCGGGCGCCGGTGTGGCGGTAGCGCGCATAATGCTGCAAACTTTTGTGTATTACTGTATATAGCATACAATACGGAGCAAATGGGAACTGCCGGCGATGTCTTTTTCATGCCGTTTTCGTTTCTTCTCGATAAAAGGGTCACTCGTCCGCGTCCATGCCCTCCTCGCCGTAGTTTTGTTCTTCCTTTTGGCGGCGGCGTCGGAAGCCGTCTGCGTGCCAGCCTGCGCGTCAAGACCCATGCGTGCGGTGAGCTCACGGTTGACCTCGTCCTGGACGCCAGTGGCAGCAATGCGAAGAGCGGCAAGGAACGCGGTTTTGTCCGACGTTGAAATGGTTGTCGTGGGTGGTGTTGACGTCGCGAGCTCCTGGCTGGCCGTGAAGGACTCGTGTTGGGCGCACGGTAGGCGGCCTTGAGAAACGGGCTTTGACATTTTGGCGTGGGCTGGTTGACAGGTGGGTACGGGCGTCTTGTTATGTTTGCTTTGGGGACGTTTGAACTTGCGGTAGTCAGTGAAGTTTCTTTGTGTGTGTGTGTGAGAGAGAGAGAGAGGCCCGAAAATTGGCTCTGTAGTGGTTTCGGTGGGGGGCGGGAAAGGCTGTCGTAGCCGCCAAAATGCGCTGTGGCTACAGCGGCCGGTGGCCGGTGTCTAGTTTTTTCCCTTCCGGGCGCATTTTAGGCCTATCAACCGACACTTGCCTGAACATCATCATCAGTAGTGACCACCCGAACAAAGCTTGACTGCAGTTTCGCCCGGTCAATTGATCGCCTCAGCTACGCATCCGTTTTTGCTCTCCAACCACAATGGCAGCACCCTTACAAAGGCTCGCTGTCCGGGCCGGAGCAAGGGCCTCGCTGCCGGCGCTGCTAGTCCCGTGCCCGGCGTCTCGCCCGGCTCTGTTCGGCCCACGATGCCGGTGATGACGGCATTGTCGCTGCGCCTGGCCACGACGTACCGCAACCCCAACGACCCTGCCTCGGACGACCTGGAGCCGGCTGGCCTGCCGCAGCAAAGATTCAAAAACAAAAAAGTGTGGCCGCCCGACTTCTCGCGCATGACGCCGCAGGAGCAGCTTCGGCTCGAGAAACGGTTTAAGCGGCGCATGGCGTTGGCCTCTGCGCGGCCGCGGTGGGTCAAGTTTATTAAGCTGGTGCAGCTGTTTAGCATTACCTGTAAGCCAAATACGAGAATACAAACTTTTGGACGGGCAGTGCACAGGAGAACACAAAGGCTAACAATGTGGCAGTCGTGGTGATCTATTGTGTCTTGTTCATGGAGTGGGAGTACGGCCCACAGCCGTTTGACGGGGTATGTTCCGTCTTTCAGTTTCTCCATACTGCCCAATGCTCGGCTTTCCTTTGCCCGCCACTCTTCCGTCCTCCGTCTTCCGTCTGACTGACCACAATAGGTGCGCGCGTGGTTTTGGGACGCGCTGGGCCAGCTCAAGGGCGGCCAGCGCAATGCTCTCCAGAAGCCGGCCGAGGGCAGCCGGGCAGATGTCTTGCCGCCAGCAAAAAGCGACAAGTAGGCTTGCCCTCGCCTCGTGTACCACCCCTCTAGCATTGATTTCGGCGTTTCTGGCAGCCCGTTTATATAGGCCTCGTTCCCGGTTTCCCTTGGTTTTGGAATATACCCAGCTTTCCCATCTCGTGCGTGCGTATGTGTGTGTGTCGGCAAAGCGCGCGTCCGTTGCTGGTCACAGTCACTGCTTCGTAGCCGCTATTGTATTTTGGGTGTGTCTGTGTCTCGCTCGTTCATCCTGAACCCGCCTCACCGGCCGTGCCACACAAAGTTTGCCGCCCATGCCGAGAGTCGCGCCAATGCCTGTCGATGCACCGCCGTTGCTGCTGCTGTTGACCGGTCGTTTGGCGACGGCGCCCTGCGCTCGTACGCCCGACACGATGCGGTCGAGGTTTGTTTCGATCACGACGCCACCGATGATCATCTCCGCCAGCGTCGCATGCATCGACTCAAAGTTGAAGATGAGGTCGAGCTCGCAGACGTTCTCAAACAGGCGGTCGAGCGCCTCGACGTAGACCTGGATGAGGTCGATGAGGGCGAGCGGCGACTCGGTGGCCGTGGAGATGACGATGAAGTAGAGTGTCGCATAGTGGCGGTAGGTGACGAGGGAGGGCGAGTCCGAGGCCTCGGCGCCATTTGTCGAGCCGGAGGGAGGTGCCAGCAGCGGCGGCAGCGGGAGGAAGTTGCAGGACCCTGGCGGGCGGTTGGCGACGAGCGAGAAGATCTCGGCAATGAGGCGCTGCTGGATGCTTGTGTCCTGGAGAAAGGGAGAGGGTAGAGTCAGAGTCATGCTCGGCTGCCATCACAGAGCCAGCTGTGCGCGAACGAAAGAGTCTCACCAGCTGCGTGTAGAACTTGGTCAGGCGGGGCTGGCCTTGGCCGTTGAAGACAAGGAACGCGTTGATCATGGCGAGGTGTGTGAAAAGAAAGCCGGGAGCGTGGGAGGTGGTAGGAAGTCGGGAGGCTGGTGGAGGAGCGGAAAAGGAAGCTCAGTCGGGTATCGCGAGTTCGGATGTCGCTTTGGTGGTAGCGCAGTGAAATGAACGGCAGGAACAGCCAGAGGAAAGTACGCCGCGGGGCTGCATTACGCAGTGGTAATACGGAGTACAGCTGCGGTGCCTGGCGAGAGAAACAGTGGGTCTGCTACGGGCGCTGTAGCTCGGCGCTCTCCAGCAGCTTTTGCTCACCGTGGTCTCTGGCCAGGCCCTGACCAACATCGCTGTCGCCATTGGGGCTTTTTCTCCAACAGCAAATCACGAAAAACCACTGTGCCACTTTTCGCCAATCTCACACGACTCAACCACCGCAACAGCCAAGACAAGCTCTGCATATTCTTCTTGCCGGCTATTGCAAATTTCGAGCTCGCTGTCTCTCTCCCAAGTAGCCGGAACAATGCCGCGCCCTGCTCTTGCTGCTCCGTCCCGGATCGTCCGGCGACTGACCACGACGACGACGACGACGATGATGACGACGACGGTGACAGCCACTTCAGCTTCCCCGCCACCAAACTCTCTTTCTCTCGTTCTGCCTGCCGACAGTGCTGGCGGGCCGTGCCAGCTGTCTCGGCAGGCTCGAGACGGCTCTTTTCGTGCACAGCGCCCTGCGCACCAGCTCTGCCTTCCGGCCCTCGGCCTCGCGTCTCGCAACAACCGCCTCAGGCTGCTGCCCCGTCGCTTTCGGCCTACACACCCCAGTCGGCCGTTGAGCCTGCGGAAATGACCGAGTCCGAGTATCACGCCCTCGCCGACGAGTACCTCGACCGCTTGCTAGTGCGCCTCGAAGATATGCAGGACGCCCGCGAGGACGTCGATGTCGAGTATGCCTCGGCGTGCTGACGCTGGCCTTCACGGCGAGCGAGGCCAGCCGCGGCCACGTACCTATGTTTCAACAAGCAGCCTCCCAACAAACAGATCTGGCTGTCATCGCCCATATCCGGGCCGAAGCGGTACGACTGGGTGCTGGATGCGGGCGCCACCGGCCTCGATGCGCCCGGGAAGTGGATCTATCCTCAAGGACCGGTTCGGCACTGAATGACCTCCTGCGAGACGAAATGGACGTGGACCTGGATGCCGACTGGGAAGAGTAGCCGAGGATGTGGCGACTGCGCAAAGGTGTGATGTAACGATTAAATAGGCATTGACGATGTAAGATGGATACCAGAAGACCACTCTAAATTTTTTTTCTTTTCTTCTCCATGGCAACACGGACCCGGAGTGGATTTTTATATGATACGAGAGACAACACGAGAAGCGATAATATATTTTTTTTAAAAAAAAGTAAAATTAAAGGCAATTTACATAAGAAATAGATATTGCTATATATCGCCGAGCACAAATGCAAAACAGAGGTATCTGATACTTTTCAATCCTGTTCCTCCCTCCCATTTGACCCAATCATACATCGTTGCAAATCAATAATAATATATAATGTCCTGAAGATACTCAAAGAAAGGAAACTAGATTAAAGATAAGAAGAGACATGACTCGGAATGATTATAATAAAGAAAGACCACACTCGGCAAAACGATGCATCGTCACTGGCTCGATCGGTTTGTGCCGTCATCAAAGAGGTTCAGCACATTTGATGGGACGTACTCAAGCCACAGAGGCATCAAGCTCCGGAGGCAGCACCAGAGAGCTAATGTCAATCTCCTGGCTGTCGAAAGTGACGACATCAGTAATCGGGCCTGCCTCGATGAACGAATTTGGGCCGCCCATTAGATGGTTGCCTTGGACAAAGTCCTGGTACAGCCCGCTCCCATCCACGTGGCCCATTGCAGCGGCTGTACGTGGACTATGGCCGCTGGCACTGGCATTGCCTTGATCGAAGCCGGCGAGCCCATTAGCGGACGGCGATGTGCCAGGGAGCATGGTGCCGTCAAAGCCAGAGGAATGGTGTGAAGAGGGTGTGTTATATGACTGCACGGGGGCAGGGAGAGGCTGCTGCGACTGATGCTGTGGCTGGTGCATAAAGTCTTGGTGGTGTATACGTTGGTCCTGTCCATGATGTGGCTGTGGCTGTTGCTGCTGGTGATTAAATTGCTGCTGGCTGTTTTGCAGTTGGTGCTGTTGAGCCTGATGCTGGTGGTGGTGGTGCTGGAGGTGCTGGTGGTGCTGCCCGGCATATGCCATGATGCTGTTGTTGCCAAACATCCCCTGCTGGCTAGCCGATGCCGTGTCTGGACTGGTGCTTTCCATTTTATCCTGGTGCATTTGGTCGTACTTGAAAACATTGCGGTCCTGGCCGTGCCCGGGGGCAGGGTTTTCAGAGAATGGTGGAGGCGGAGGCGGGTGGATGTTGTGTTGGTGCTGTTGGTGCTGTTGCTGCTGCTGCTGATGGCCCGAGTAATGGACGGCCGAGATATTTGCCCTGTGGGTATGCAGGAGGGTAGATTGCCGGGACTTCTGGAAGGCTTTGCCGGATCGGATCATAGATCATGTTCCCTGGCGGAGTGGCGGCAGATGCAAGCTGGGGGGACCCATACTGGGGTTGACCCGTCTGACGGACCTGCTGGGTTTGAGGAACCGACTGTTTGCGGTTGTTTCTGCTGATCTCTCGGCCACGGCGTAGTGCCCGGCGGCTTCGAGCCAGATGCTGCAGCGTTTGTGTTGCCCAGATGGCTCTGGAAGAGTACCGTCAAGCTGGGATTCGCAGAATTCGAGGTACCGGTAAGAGACCACGCGATTGGTGGTGCATTTGGCGAGGACGGGTTTTCCAGACGAGGCATCTGACTGAGGGGGCTGCGATGCATTGACTGCTTGGCACTTCCCATCTCTTCCAATGTGAAAGTCTCACAGTCCCAGATGCCCTTTGACTTTTGATCAAGGGCAGTCAGGATGTACCGTACACCACCCCAGTACATGTGCAGCTGCTGCAACGATTTATAGCACCGCTGGTAGTTTTGGTTCGCATTTGATGCCAGCAACGAATGCTTCGAGGTCACGCCTCTTGAATTGCTTCCTGAATAGCCAGGCGCTGCCCTGGAAAGGCTATTCGAAGAGGGCGGCGTGCATCGCGGAACGCTGGTAAAGACGCATTTGCAGCGGACTCCATCAAGAACGCGCAGGCAGCGACGTACATGGGCTGCGACGTAAAGGGTTTCCAATAAAGCTCTTCGGGTCGATCAAATTCCGCAAAAGCCAGGATATCGGCAATGGTCTTTGCGCTGGACATTGACAGTTCATGGCTGTTGGGCAATAGCTGGTGCATCCGGCGTAAACCACCAAACGGAACCAAGATGGCTGGCTGATGCAGGATGATGATGAGGGTATGGAACCAGAAATGCAGCAAGATGAATGTTGTGCCCTGGCCAGCACGCACATATGCCTGGAAGTTGGCTGCATTGAAATTGAGTCGTGGGTCCAGTCTCTGGTAGAGCTGCGTGAGGTCGTTCTCCATGCGGCCGAGTCTTTGCATCTTCTCCTGGGTCAGGTCATCTGCGCTGTGAATGTTGTTGAGTACGTCAGACACCTGACCATAGAGATGGATGATCTGAACAAGGATGGGGAATGGCGCTGGACAGTCGGTCAGCGGTCCAGTATTGGCTCGGGAAGAGCAAGTTCAAAATCGTCATCTCTGAACGTGACTGGCCGTCCCGTGCCGGACGAGATGACGCGATCCAGGAAGAAGACGGCCCAGAAGGTGTCCGGCCCGCTCCTGCTCAACTGCGCGCAGTTCCTCGGTGCTCAAAGAGTCTTCCTCTTGCATGCCACCAGCGTCGCCTCGACCCAATATCTTGTCGGCGGGCATGCCACTTTCGACGGCTACATCGTTATCGTTATCGTTATCGTCGCCATCGCTCGCCCTCAGAGTCACCGCTATTCTTCCGCGTCCCAGAAACGCATGAACCACCGCGCTTTGTCCGGCTGTGGCGCAACATTGAGCTTCTTTTGTAAGCCAAGATCGACGGCATGCGGATGGTCAAGACCAAATACATCCACAGAGCACTGTCCTGGTCTGCTCCAAAGCCTTCGTATGCCATCAAAAGGCAGGCCTGGACAGCCGCAACACTAGGGCAAGGGAAGGTGTCCACTGTTGCTGCTTTAGCCCTTTGTGCGTACACATGGCCGTTGTCGGAGCGCGAAATTCCGGCGTTGCTGTTGCCGCTAATGTTCTTGCCGCCTCCTTCGTCTTCACTGCCATTGGCGAAGATGGGGAGGTCCGAAAAGCGAGCAGCAAGGGCGCACATGGCGTAAAACCAGGATGGCCTCTACACGCTTCTCTCGCACCATTCGCAGCATGCGGTCCTCGCGTAAAAAGGGATAGTTGCACCCGAGGTGAACAAAGAAGGTCTTGATGAGGTTGGTGATAAGCGGGTGGACCGGGCCGGGTCGGTTGGGTCGTATACCGGAAGGTCCTCCTGATCCTGAACACCGGATCAAAATTCGACTGACGAGCTTTGCCCGTGCTGGCCATGGCTATAGTTGTCGCCATCGTAAATGTAGTGTTGGGCGACGATGTGAGAAGCTGCTCCCATGACTGCGGCGGCGGTCGCGGACTGAAACATCGACGACCATCTGTTTATACCCCGGGACGATGGCAGTCGGGCCAAAGTATCGAAAGTACGGGACCCGATGGCTCTCATTGTGATGGTGTTGTGGCTGCTGTTGGTGCTGCGAAGGTGGCTGTCGAGGGTTGCCGCCTTGGCTGCTGTCGTGGAATGAGGCAGAGGGTCGGTTCAACTGAGGGCGTTGGCTACGATTCGCATGTTGCGAGCCATGGCCCCAATTCCCACTGTGATAGGCCGTGCCTGCGAATGGGCATCTAGTAGAGACGTCCCTGTCGGCTTGCGATGGCGCCTTGCTCCGGTCTGCTCGTAACTCGTATCTTTCGTCGCTGCTCGTATTGTTGCCTTTTCCGGCAGCAAGCCGACGCGTGTCCGTGTTGCTGCTGGTAGTCATGAAGTCGGTTGCCGGGTGTGAGTCGTCGTCATCATCATCATCATTGTCGTTGCCGTTGTCGTCGTTGGCGTCATATTCGCTCTTCATGTCCATTGGCACGCTTCGTTCTCGGCTCGCCGTCCCAGAAGAGCTTGCTACGATGCTGGCAGCATTGTCCTTCCTCTTCTCGGCAATGTCCGTGTAGCCAAGGCAATCATGGCCGTTGGCTGCGCACGTCGAACAGGTCGGGCGCTCCCCAGCACATCGTGTCTTTCGTTTCCGGCAAGTCAAGCATCTGTTCGAGAGGAGTGCAGGGGGAATGGGTCAGTACAGGACGCCGCTTGCAGAATTCCTCCCTGGAAGCACCAGTGCATGACGGACTCACGCTGCGTTGACTCGTCGTCGCTTCGACGGAGGCTGCCCTGATTGTTCACAAATCGGATCTGCTTGGGCGGAGGAACGGGTTTGAGAATTGTGCTCATTGCAAACAACTCGGGCGCAGCTCATGACAAGACCATGGTGGGTCTTGCAATGAAAAGCTGCACACGCTCCGAGGTTTCCGGCCGGATGCGCTTGAGAAGAGCGTCCTGAGATTTGAGAATTGTCGGGTCTCGACGTGTGATGCTTTGCAGGCGGTGGGTAAGATTGGAGACAGAAGTGTCGTTGCGTAATGGACCAGGGTGAAGGTCCCCTGACCTGCGGTGCGGAGCAGATAAAATCCGGGGGAATACCAAGATAAGTCGCCCAAAATGCCGAATGCCGATCGCATCCAAAAGGGTGGCAGGCAGACGGAGCAACAGAAAGGTACTCTTAGCGGGCAAGGAGCTTGTAAGATAAGCTACAAAGAGAACGCACACTTGGCGCACTATCTCATGCTGTGCTCCGTGTTGTTGTTGTAGGTAGTTGAAGTGGAGAGTTCAATTGGGGTTTGGCGGTGGGACTAAGCGGCAAACAAGGGCGAGGAGTAAAACGACCGGGCCGTCAGTGTGCGGAGCGGACGAGGCTGAAGATGGCAGTTTAGAAAGGGGGGATTACTGCAGTTGGGCTAGCAAACGGGTGGAGGGCGAGAGGCTTCTTGGTGATGTTGATCGTTGGGTCCATGATGTCTTTTTCTGGCCTTTAATTACTTTGCTGAGAAGCAAAGGGCGTTGTGTTGGACGGGAAAGGAACGATGGAAGATCAAAACGGAGGAAAGAGAAGGAGGTGAGGGAATGGAAATAAGAGCTGGGGGAAGGAACTACCGGAGGCGCATGTGCAGCAAGTTCGGCCAGCAGACAGGACATACACCGTCCGACGAGAACGAAACACGGCAGCAGCAGATCTGCAAGACAGGAACAAACTGAAAAGAAAAGAAAGTTTCGGTGGGGCGAAGAAAGCTCAGTGGGGATGATCGAACCAGCGGAGAAAAGAGAGGACGACAGGGCGCAGAGGCGGGGAAGGTACAAGTACAAGTACATGTACATGTACATGTACAACTACGGCCATGCAACTTTAGTTGGGAACGGACTGGTGAGGAAGGAGACACGGAGCGCGGAGAACGGGAAACAAAGGGAAGGAGCGAGCCTTGGACAAGGGGGCGTGTGCGTGCTCAACCACAGACAAGAGAGCCATTTTATTTGATATACTGAGTACGGAGTAATATGTATGATGCAAAGTGCAGGTAGTGTGGGTGTGGGAGCAAATACACGGGCAGCTTTTAGTTAGTGTGTAGGGCCTCGAAACACGGGCCAGAATGGCAGGTAAAGGCACTGCAAATATAAGATTGTGAGATGCTCTTGACAGAATAGAGATGGGCCATATGACAGACAGCCTTCACTGGAGCCGTAGTAAATAAGCAAAGAACAGAGCCGGGCCGCCGATAATTACGAGACTCGCTCTAAAGCCAGCCTCGAGCAACGGAGAAGAGCAGACAGGGCTATGGGTGTGCTGGCTTGCGACCGAACGCAGCCAAACGGGTGTTGTGAGATGGCGGCGCACATGGCCGTTGGAAATAAAACGCACAGCAAGGCAACCGCATGGTTGCCGGCGGTTGTCTTGCTCTGAGTCCGGCGTGTGCGTGCTCAACGTCCTGATCTGCTTTGTCCGATAAAACACCGCACGCGGAACTCGGCCGGGTAGTTTTTGCCCGTTGTATATGAGTCCGTTCTCCTACCGTACTAGCATCAATGCCAGACAGGACTGCCCTCCGCTCTCCTGCTGGCCGGGCTGCGATAACAAGCTGAAGTTGACTGCGAAAGCATGCAGAGTCACCTCGCGCTAGCAAGAGGGTCACGAAACTGGGAACAGCTGCCGCTTTGCGTGGGGGGTTGTTCCTGCCCAGACTATCGGAATGTGTCTACAAAGATCATGGGCTTCCAACTTTGGCTTCACTTTTCTCCCGTTCTAGGCCCTTGAATTTGATTCCCGTTCCAGCCCGTGCGCAAGGCAGGTAACTCTGTACCCTGGACGGAGCATTAACATCATCTCATCTCACCAACAAATCGGATGATACAAGCGGTGTCCAGAAACGTGCCGGCATGCCAGTGCCGGCAGGGGTGCTTTTCTGTTTCCTTCTGCAGTCCCGGCCACTTGCCGCCTCAACCCGAATATTTGATTTTCCGGTTAACGGCCGCGGCGTGTTTTTCCTGGTTCTATTGCTTTTGATGCTCTCACCTTGTTTACCTCGTCACGATTGCCCCTTTTACCATCTGCCAGCACGACGCTGTCTGTTCAACTCTGTGCAAACCCGCCAGCAAAGGCACATGCTCTCCTGCAAGTGCTCAAACGGCGCCAGGCCTCTTCGTCTTTTCGCCGGACTAGCTCAGAGCTGCCACACGCATAAATCTCAAATATAGCGGCTGTCGATATAAAAGACTGACACTACATGGCTCGATTTTCATGCAGATTCGGTCAATGTCTGTTGGTGGGGGCCACATATAGCCGGCAAGAGCAAGCAATAGAGAAAATTTAAACAGCCTGATCACCGAGCTCAGAAGAAGTCATAGCATAGAGAGCACGTTTTATAGCACTTCCAGAGAGAAAAGGCATATCCCAGGCAGTTATAATGACAAGGCCGTTTCACTCGCCCCGAAACGACACTGGGCACAGGGGAGAAATGTCGGTGACCCCAAGGTTTCTCCGTCCTTGTCGGACAAACGCGAAGAGCACCTCTGCTGCAAATATTAACGGTCCTATTTTACTGCTGTACAGGATGGCCATTCGGTACCATTCTGCAGTGTGTTTTAACCGCTAACCTGGATTTGTAAATCCTTCAGGCAAGGGAGAGCTGTTGGGTCATGTTAGTCGACTGCACCCTGAATTCTGGGAGCTATGCAGTAGCCGTTGGCGGCGGGCTATTGACCAGCCTTGCTATGTCCTAGCGCCCGCTGTCCGGCTGTGTTTTTGAACATAGCGCCAGGATAGGACCAAGGCGACCGTGGGTAGGAAGAGGCATCGAGAATTCAGGTTGAACACGACCTGTCTACGTTGACGGGAGCCCGGTTCAAGCTGGTCTCACTCCACGGGCTGCAAGCTGAAACAAAGGGTGCAAGGTGGGCGGCGATGGCGGCGGAGCGGCTGCAGCTGAACATGGCGATGGCATGGTATGGCTACCGTGTGGTATCCTGCACAAAAGCATGGAGTGCGTTGTGCCTCACGGATGCTTTCGAGGGCAATCTCTAGGCAGGCCTGGGATGAGCGCCGGGTTCAGCCAGGCCCGAGCTCTTCTGTGGCCAGACAGGTCATGTCATACCAACTGACAGGCAAGGGAGTAGAAAGGGAGTAAGCGACAAAGGGAATAACATAAAACGACTCGGGCAGCCAACGTGCTGGAGAGCAGCACAAAAACGGTTAAACAACAGAAGGGGAGATAACCCAGTCTGCCTCGACTTATGCACAAAGGGACTTTGGGGCTTTGGGGCTTTGAGCTACAGGCTCACCAACCAATGGCAGACGATGCAGCCGCATCATTCTTGCAGAGAGGGAGGCGGTGGGAAGGAGACGATGGAACGCTGTCGAGTCTCTTGCCGTATCATTTGCGGGATACGGAGTATCTGCCTGTTCGTACGCTGTCCACTGGAATGTCTCACTCTCTTGATGTGCCAAGTAAGCGGGAGACGGCATGGCCGCCTCTGGTCCTTTGATACTACGCTCTGTACGGAGTACTCCGTATCCTATCTTCACTCTCTCCTCTCTCGCGGCTGGCGTTGATGACGGCCGGCAAGTATCTCATTCATTATCATTTAATTCAGTATTTCAAGCCCAAAGACAGTAAGTAGTGCATGGTGACCAGGGGCAAGAAGCTGGCCAGGCGAGTGCTTCTGCTCACGCTGTAAAACATTGGATCTTGTGTTCTTGCCTGCCGTATATGTCGTATTTACACCATGCACGGAGTACTCCATACGGAGTATTACACACACATGTCCTTGTATGAGAGCTCCTTCCTTCAGAAATATCTCCGCTCCTTCTCGACCCGGTCATACTGCCTAATTAGGGACAGCCTTACAAGCACGGACGGGTCCCTCGCCCCTTCTCCAAGTTTCTGTTTCTGCACTCGATCGCACGCCTGGCCAGCCACAGCCGCAAGGTTGGGACATTTGGCAGGTGCGACTCGACTTCACGCAGGGAAAGGGCAACGCAGTGGCCAGCGCAAGAAAAAGACCAAAAAGGAGGGACCAGCAAGAAGGAGCGAGGCGCCTCAGCCACCGCCAACATAATAGGTGTGGCCCCTTTCCCGTGCTGACGGCTTCTTTCCAGTCAGAATAGAGAGAGCATAAGCAAGGACCCTCCCTCCTTCCCAGCCCGCCGCAGTCGAGGTGGGGACGTTTGTCAAGCCTTTGGTGAAGCTTCATTGACTTTCTTTTTTTCAGGGACCAGTCTGACACCTCGCACCCACTTTCTGCCCAAGTCCCAGCCAGAATCCTTCGCGAAAGAGCCACCCGTTGCTGGCCACCGTTTCATTGCCTGCACGCACTCGCTCATCCTTCACAGCTGCCGGCCGTGCGTCTGGTGGTTTCCAAGCCAAGAGTGTGCTTGCTGCGCCCGGCTGCTTTTGCCTCTTCTCCCAGCTTCCAGGCACGTTCTCTGCCCTATTTCTGTGGGCTGGGCTGCTGCGGCCGGGCTGATCGATCCCGCACATTGCGGCTCTTCGATTCCTTTCCTTTGCTCGTCTCGCGCTGCTTACCCCTTGTGTTGGGACTGTTTAAATCCTGACTCTTTTTTTGGTCCTTTTCTTCTTGGCCTTGATCCAGACTCTGTATTCATTGCGTTTTCCTGGTTTTGTTCCGTCGCATTTGTCATTTGTCTTCCTTCTTCATCTCATTCCATGTTCTCTGGCCGCGCTGCATCGTATCTTACACTTGCCTCTTCGGCATTGCGATTCCTTTCATTCCACGGGGCCAAGAGCAGCCTCAACGGTTGCACCGCTTTGCATTACCGCCGAAAAGACGCATACACCTCGGCCTCGTATGCTTCCTCCCAAGCAGCCTCCGAGGGCGACCCCCTTTTGGTCACGGACCGACGGCACGGCATCACAGAACCCATCTTCGCGCCGCTTTGATCAACCTTTCTGGCAACCATGCCACCTTCCAGAGCAGCTGCAGGGCCATCATGGCTCGGCCTGGTGCTCCTGGCCATGGGAAGTGCGCCACAGGCAGCATCTGCACTCGACGATACTGTAGCAAAGGACTGGGGCGCCAGGGAAGTGCGCCGGGTCGAGAAGGTCCATGTTACGACCGAGGCGCAGCTCTTCCGGCGGGCCAAAGCCTCTTCCACCTGCCCAGCAGACTACTCGCTTTGCCCGTTGTCGATGAGTGGCGGCTGCTGTCCAACGAGCTTTGCATGCGAACCCGACTCGTGCGTTCAGACAACAATCGCAACGACGGTGTCCGCATGTGGTATCGCAGGATACATCAACTGTGGTCTCGATGCCGGAGGTGGTTGCTGTCCATCAGGTGCGTCTAGCCCCGTCCCTTTTGGCAGCTCGGTGAATGAACTTTTTTCTAATACCGATTCTACCTATGCAGGATATGTCTGCGGCGTCAACAGCTGCACCGCGTCGACCGGCATTTCCAGCCCGGACTGTGTCCCACGGGTTACAAGCTCTGCCCCGCGTCTTACAACTACGGGTGCTGCCCGTCATCCATGGGCTGCGCACTCAACGCCTGTTTCGCCACGGCTTCGTCGACATATGTCTTTACTTCGGTCTTTCCCGCAACTATAGCGGCAGACGGCAAGACCTCGTACTCAATAATCACATCGACCTCGGTCGGGATACCCACGGCGCCCACCGGCCTGCCAACGGAAGCCGGTGTTTATCTTCCCAAATTTGTCGCAGTGCCGCAGGCAAAGGTCCAGGAGGAGGCCGTTGTCAGCAACACGACGTCGAACGACTCTTCATCCGGTTTGACAAGTGCCCAAATTGGCGGCCTTGTTGGCGGCCTGGTTGGCCTCCTGCTCGTTATCCTCGTAGCTTCGTTCTTTATCATCCGCAATCTCCGCAAGACGGTCAGAGCCGTGAAGCGAGCAGAGCGCAATAGTGGAAGCTCGGGTGCGCGGCGCAGCGGAAAGGAGGCGGTGGCGGTGGCGGCGGCAGCGGAGGCGTCAGCGGGAGCGGTGAAAGCGGAGTACGAAACGCGAAGCCGAGGATGGCGCCTCATCTTCCAACGCCTTCAGAGGTGAACCGTATGGAATACGACGATCTGCTCGAGGGCGAAACGGTTGCGACACAGGCGGGTATCCCTATGACGTCGACGCCCAGCCACGCCTACGGACAGCGCATGAGCAACACCACGGGGGCCTCTTCGCCAGCACCGGATCCCCACGGCTTCCCAAAGGCCAGCCTAGACTATTCGTCACCCGGAACGGGCATAGAGGGGGCGCCGGTGACGGGCTATTTTGATATCCCAACACGTGCGCAGAACCGACCCGGCCGTTACTCGGTGAGCACAGATCCGCGGACGAGCATCGACTCGCAGGGGCAGCAAGCAGTGGCATGGCAGCAGATGCAGCAGCAACCGCAACAGCAGCCGTATCATCGTCCACGGGTCACAAGCGATGCGAGTGAGCGTTCGGCTGGCGAAAGTGCCGGAATGGGCTCGCCATTGCAGCCGGCGGAACTCGGCGTGGAAGGCGGGTATATCCCAGAGCTGCCCAGCGCCTTGCACTCGCCAGAAGGGAACCCGGGAGACAACACACAGTACACCCAATATGCGCAGTATCAGCAGTACGCAGCACAGAGCCAGCTCCCGCAAAGAGCATCACGGCCATTCAGCAACATCAGTGCTCTAAGTGGCATGTCCACATATGGTGCCAGCGCACAGGCACAGCAGCAGCAATACCAGCAGCAACAGCAGCCGTTCATGGGTCACTCTCGGAACTGGAGCGATGACAGCAACAACGGCACACCTAATATCACTCCCGGTCACACGCCGGGCCAGACGCCTGGGCACACGCCCGGCAATACGCCGAGCCACAGCCGTGACCGCACCCGCGACCGCAGCAACAGCTACCAGCAGCTGCAGCACCAGCAGCCGCAGGCGCCCAAGCTGGATGTCGTCTCCGAGGTTGCCGAGCATATGCATGGCCACTACGGGCCCATGGATACGGTTGCCGGTCAGACGCGCAGTGATGCCGACGTGGAGATCGATATCAGCTCACCCGTGGTGCCATGAGCTTGATGGGGTTGTCATGGTTTATCTATATTTGGTTTCTTTTGTATTATCTTTTTCTTGATCCTTTTTGGGTTGATTTAAGCCCAGCCAAGGGCATCAATGGGTTGGATAAGCTACATCTAGCGAGGCGTTTCATGGTCAACAAGCAAGGTTCATAGGGTCCACGCTTTTGTTCTTCTTTTTTTCTTGTAAATTTATCGGCAACTTTGAAAGACCATTCTCAGCTTGAGTAATTACCGATCATCAGACGGAAACCGATAGCAACAATATCCGCCAGAAAACTTTTGAGTCCGTGGGCTAGGTGCGGGTTCGTGCCGGGGAAGTTATTGTTCGCCTCAGCCTCCAGCCTTTCCATTTCCGTCTGGGACTCGGCAAGGACGTTGTCGTACGAGTCGTTGTAGTAATTATGTGTGCCGCTGTTGTGGAAGAGGTAAAAGAAATGCATTGAAAAAAAGGCATGTCGAGTCGAGTAAATCATGTCTCTACAAGTATCTTACTAACGCTGTGCTGCCTTGGAGACAAGATGGATAATGAAAGATAATATCGCATTCTCGTTTATCTCAAAGATGGATTTGCCTTTCCAAGAACAATATTCGCGGTAAGGTCTTGAGTTGAAATATAAAAAAAGGGCAGTTGAAGAGCTTTCAATACAGTTGTGCTTTTTATTAAAATAGAATTAATAAAACCCTTGTCTCTAAAGTATGCTGAAAGAAAAACTGCATCCCCCACGTGGTTTACGCTCACGCTAGAACAGGGGACATCCGTCTACAGCAGTTGCATGTACTATCTCATTTTTTTTCGTCGTACTTGTATTGCCTTTTTTTAAAGGACCGTCCAAAACGGACGGCGCCACCCACGTGCCTGTCGTGCAGATATATACACATGCAGATACAGATGCTCGGTAACCAAGCGCAGACTAGAGTCGTCCTTGCAAGGGCTAGAAAACGTCAAAAAGAAGGCTCCTTTTTCCGAGAGCGAAGCCTTTCTTGATGCTATTTGGTCTCTCAAGACCGCTTTGGCATTCAGGCAACATGCTTGATCTCGCCGCACGGTCCATCGAGGCTTTTGGCCGCTTGGCTGGAATCAAATGCTTTTTAAAAGCATAAAAACAGAGATAGATAAAATAAATAAAATGAGCCTCTTTTTCGACGTGGAGATGGATTAATTTTGTGCCCGTCAAATTCAGACATGGCTTTAAGCAGAGAATACGGAGTTTGTATTTTTAAACCACCAGATGGCTGCCGAAGCTGCAGAGAGAGGATACAGATGCCTGCTCATGTGGTGTACCGATAGAGACAAACATGGTGGGTGAGCTTTGCCCATGTTCCTGTGGCATGCGCATGCCAATAGTCTCGATATAGTTGCATGCACGAGGCCAACATGGGATGCTTGTCGACAGAGCAAAGACACTTGCAGTCACTCGCCAGCAGATCTGGGCCCCAATACATTTTCAGGCTCACCTCATCCATGGACCGCCGCCTGGTGTGTGCTTGAAAGTGGGGGAGGAGCAACAAGAAGACAGAGCGAGGTGAGCCTGGACTTTCATGCTCTCACGGATGTGGCCGGGTTCTCTGCCCACATGAAGCCTGTTTTCATGGCCAGGCTTCAGCTGCTCGCGGAACAAAAATACGACCGTGCACACACAGGCACATATATATTTGTCGGAGCATTGCTTGTCTTCAAACTTCCAGCTCTAATGAGAGGTATACAACGAGGAAACTAAAACACCCGCTTTGAAACGAGGAAAAATAGGGCAGCTGCACACCTCCAAAAAGACCCCTTTTCAGTAGCTTCCATATCACGATGAAGACGTCCTTCAATCTCCTCTGCCTTGCGTCGGTGGCCCTCGCTGCCCGCCGCCGGTGGCATCAGCCCCAACAACGCGAGCACATCTTTGACAAGCGCGCCTGCAATGGCAACAACTGCAACCGCGCCATCACGGGCACCCGTGACGGCCTGCCGGTCTCCAGCGAGCGCCAGGCCGACTGCACCAGCTTCTTGTTTACCGTTGTTACGCCGTCTCCTCTGTAAAGCGCACGGAAGAAGCTCCCATCAGTGAGAGCGAAAACAGATCAGAAGCTGACCATTCCCATCTGCAGGTTCTCTACCGTGTATATCGAGGCCGCTACAGAGGCCGTGACCGTCATCCCCAATGCGCTGCCCTCATACGCAACAGCATGCTCGTCGGCTGCCGCCTATGCTTCGGCCTGCAGCTGCTGGGGCCTGACGGGAACTGTGTCGACCGCGCCGACGCCTACCATTACCATCACGAGCACCATTGGTATTTGAGGTGAGGGAAGGAAACGGAGAGAGAGAGCGAAAGACAAGAAGCAAGACAGAAGCAAGACAGAAGCAGACAGAAGAAAGAAAAGAGGTCACACCCGCCAATACTGACAATTACATAGTGAACGATAGGAGGACAAAGATGGTCCAGTGGTGAATGAATTATAGATTTTTTTTATTATCAAGAGGAGAGGCAACCAAGGCATGCCATGCTACTGGCCCCTCTATGTTTCACTATTTATTCTCTTGGCTTCGCTCCAGCTCCGCTCCCCTCCTGACTGTTCTTCCCGCCATGTGAAGCACTAGCCCAAAATGCATGTTGGTGAATCTATGTATGTGACATGCTCACAAGTTTGCCACTGACTGCATTGTCCCGATAAAGTATGGGCTCGGTGTCGGAATTCCCTCCCGTAAGCCTCCCGTGATTCTCAGCACCGAGCTCTCGCGGTTGTGTCTGGCCAAGGACAAGAGCGTCCGTCTATTTTTGTATATTTGCGTTTTCTCGATTTTTTGGGCGGTAGCATTCGGGATGCTCCCAGCAATTTTTTTTATTTTCGTTTCCTGTGTTCACGTATCCCTCATGCCTCGATCCATACATAGCAAGCTTCCCCTCCTTCAACTCGGACAAAAATAAGATAAGTGCCGCATGACTGTGACTTGGGACAGTGGTGCTGCCAATGTTGTCGTCTGGCGGCCCGGCTAGGTATCGAAAGTGCGGAGCCCATGCGTGCCGGAAGTCCGTCCGCGCATGGACTCAAGTACATACCGTTCATGGCGCCTTCCAAGAATGCTGAAAATGATGCTCTGTCGTAAAGCATGTGCATCTTGGCAAGTTCTGAGCGAATACTCTTGTTTCCGACCCCAAGGTGATAGCAGGAAGCAGGATCGTCGACAGCTCGTTAAAATGCAGGCCCTGAGCTCTGTCCTGTCCATTGGCGATGCCTGTGTCCTTCGTATCTTGCAAGCAAAAAGCCACCGGACTATTACTCGGCGTCCCTGCGTTGGGAGTGTCGCGTGGACGTTTTCGGCTCTGGGACCAACAAGTTGAATAATTATGTCTCGAGGATATCCACCGCATCAGAGCGAGGCCAGTCCGTGATATCAACTTCAAAAGAACAAAAAAATGCAGCACCCAAGGCGGCGACGGTGTAAAGGAAAGAAATAATAAAACTCGGGCGAGTTAAACGTGACGCTTCTCATTTCGCTTTTCAGCACCATCACCAACGGTTTGGCGATTCTGGACCGCAGTTGCTGGGCCGTTGGCATGGTTGCCTTGGTGCGATGGGCCTCCATGATGGTGAGAGTTGTTGTGGTTGTTGTGGCCCTGGTAGTTCTTGCCCGAGTAGTTCCCATTGCCGTTCCGATGTGGCGGCCCGTATTGATGCATACTTTGAGCGCTTGTGCCGAATTGCTGCGCACCGGGGTTATTATAACCTCCTCGAATGGCTGATTTTCCTAATACGTTAGCACCGAGTCCGCAACGCGCGTTTTAAAACAAAAAAGGAAGAAAAAAGGAAGAAAAAAGGAAGAAAAAAGTAACATAATAAATCAAAATAGCTTACCCCTTGTCCCGGGTTTTTGTGGCCAAAGGCAGGCTGCTGATACTGAATGCTGGGGCTCATTCCATACATTGGTTGTCCTTGCTGGGATCCTTGTTGGCCCATCATCGGTGCGACGGGCCGGCCAGGGCTGGGATATCCATTCGATCCAGCCATCTGGTGCGGAGGCGCACCAGCACCGGGAGGACCATAAACTGAGGGCCGCCGGGATACATCGCCATTTGCTGTGAGCCCATCATGCCGCCAGGAACGGCGACAAAGTGCTGCGGGGTATCATTGGCATCATAGGCCGGACTGCGGCGGCATAAAGCCCTGGGCTGTTGGGAAGTTCCGGAACTGGTTCATCTGAGGACCACCTTGCATGTATGGCATAACGGGTTGGTTGTAGCCCATCTGCGGTGTAGAACCAGCCTGTTGCGGATACATCGGGGCCTGGACAGGCGTGGCGATGCGAACGACTGCGCAGAGTTCGATGGCAATCATCCGGTGGTCATCGCTACCGTTGAACGAGACCTGGGGGATATGGCCATGCGGCCCGCCGCCACCGGCGTGCATCGGCATGGGTGGCATATGCTGGTTAGGACGAGGACCCAGGTGCCCACCGTGCTGCATGTGCACAGGAAGCTGGTGCTGGTGTGCCATCTGCGACATGTGAGGCATCACCTGGCCCTGCACTGGAGTGGCCATCGAAGCTGCATTGAAGGCCAGCCGCTCAAGGTACTCGGTGTACTTGAGGTGCATAGTGGATTTCAGGCGCTTCGTTGTCCTGCACTTGACGCCAAAGAAGGGCAGTGTCAAACGAGGGCCGCATCCCGTTGTTCTCGTCCCAGTTCCTTCCCTGGGTGGCTTAGTGGACTTGACCATTTTCAGAACATCGCACTTGTCCGCGGCAACATTTTGGGTCTTGCGGCGAATGACGACAACGCCCGGTGCTCTCGGCGAGGGGATCGTTGGTACTGTGGTCGCCGCCGCCGACATGCTGTTGGAGTGGTCAAGCAGCCATGTGGTTGATGCTAGACCGGGGGCTTGAGCCGGCACTAGGGCCTGGTCGGGTTGAAAGAGGCAGCAAATGGGCTGGGCCGGAACTCGTGCGTTGTCGGGTTCAGCTTTTGCGGTGTATGCGCACCAGCAGGGAGAGCGCTCAAGCGCCGATTGTAGTTGCTGTCCGCAGCACTTGCCGGCCCGGTAGGAGGCACGCGAGCATCGCCAGAAGGACGCATAGTGCGGAGGGCCGTGGTTATTGGGGTTCTTGTTGTAGCGGTTCTGGTTCTGGTCCGAATTTCTGATCCGCTCAGCCAAATGGCCGTATTTATGGCCCTGCGAGAGGTGCTGGGGGCCAGAGCGGTCACCACGGTAGGGCTGTGACTGCTGGCGGAAGTTTTGCTGCATGTACCCTCCCGACCGTTGTTGTGGCGGTTCATCGCGCCGGACTGCATGGCACCGTGGGAAGTGTGCGGCGGTCCTGCGAGCGCGCGTTATTCACTGGCGGTCTCGAGGCTTCCGACGTGGCCACATTAGGTCCGGAACCGGTCGAAGGAAGAGGGTTCGGCGTGGAAGACGTCGTAGTAGTGTTTGAAAATCCAAGCGGAGGCTGCACCGGCAGCAGGGATGGCAGACTGAGAAGCGGACGGGGTACCTTGGCAGAGCTTCCAGAAGAGGTCGAGCAACGTGCCGCAGAAGACGTGTCTGCTTTGGTTTTTGCAAGCTCTATTCCGCGTTCTGGAGGGCCTTCTCCTGAATCTGCCGCTGCCTTCTCGGGGTCCTTGGCGATGATGGATATCAGGTCCTTGGGAACCGGGGTAGAGAGCTTGAAGCTATCAGCAAAGCGCCTCAGCTCCTGCAGCTTGACCTGGGCATTCCGCCTTGATCTTATTGTGCCGGGCCTTCTCGGCGTGTTGGGCTGCTGCGATGCAAAGTCTTTGAAATCCTTTAGTAAAGCGTTCTCGACGTTGTCCGCCACGTTGGCTGGTGCAGGGCTGTTAGTAGCAGAGCGTCGAGGCAGCGAATGCGGACGACTTGGCTCCCGGCGGAAAGCGATGCACGTCCCGGTGTTGCCGAAGCACGCAATGAAGACGTGCCGGATGATACTGCTGGTGTCGTTGGCTTACTGCTAGGCTTTGATGCTGCTGCAGGCTTCGGCTGCTCGGAAGGCGTCTCCACGGGCTTGGGCGCTTGCTGCTTCGCCTCCACTGGCTGCTTCTCAGCAGCCTTCGGCTCGGGCGTCTTGATCTGCGGCAACGCAACAGCGGCCGCAGATGACGGACGGCTTGAGCTAGATGCCGGGATCTTGGTCTCCTCGGGTTTGGGCGTTGCCGGCTGCTGCGACTTCCGTGGAGGCCCGCCTTTGATCTGGGCAGAAATGATAGCGGGATCGACGGGTGCGCCTACAACGGTCGAGTGTGCCGTCGGTGCCCGCCGGGCCGGGGGAGTGTACTTGGCCTCGCCCCGGGCAGACGAGAGAGGCGGGAAATCCTGTTGTCTGCGAACGCCGCTGTATTTGTCTTCTTCATCTCCACCGCCCTGGTCATCGCCGCCGACAAAGTCCATGACACGCTCCTCGCGACATGGGCTGTCGTCGGGGCGGATCTCTCAATCTCTCGTGCCGCGCGGTCCGGCCCTGGCAACACGCTCCGAATACTGTGGGTGGCTGCGGTCGATGGCCGTGGTGTAGAAGTTCTCATTGTAATCGGTCTTGAGACCGAAAAGGCGCTCGTTTTCGGCGAACTGGTCCCATTTTCCGCCGGAATTTGATGAGCTTTCCAGGGATCCGTCCAGGTCTGCTGGCCCATCGGCAACCCACCGTCTCAGGTTGCGTTCACCTCCTGCGCGGTTGTTCGAGATGGCAGTGTCTGTCCTGAACCCCGATCGCTGGCCTAAAATTCAGGACAGCGGTTAGCCTCTGCAGGATGGATGTACAGCGCTTTACCCGAACTCTGGCATTGACGAGAAAACTGCGATCTAAAAGGGATCTTGGCTGGGATGTTGTCACTTACCATTGGACTGTCTCGAGGAACCCCTCCAACACCAGAACCGTCCTTGCGTTGCGGGGGCATGCTGGGCAAGATCTTTGCTTCACGAATGTCACCGCCTCAGAGACCTTGAGTCTATCTTGGCAGAGATGCTCGACTTTTGATCGAGTCTAAGAAAATACGTTAGGTTATGCTTTCGCAACGCCAGCGGGCGCGCAGGCACACACCTCAATGGAAAAGATTCGAGGGCGCTAGAAGCTTTTTCCGATAAGAAATGCTTCACGAGCTGCTGTGCACAGAACGCCACGGGTAGAAGGAAATGATCTCACCGGGCAAATCTGGTCCTCAAAAGAAAACAACGGGAGCCGTCGTCAATTTTGGACTGGATCTTTGAATATGGGTGGATATTCCAAGCCTCAACAAATATCCACTCTGTTGGTGATGGGGAGCGAGCGCAATCAGCTTAATATTCGGGCAAAGAGAGCGTCTCGATGGCCACGTCCATGTCGAAACCAAGGCACGTGTGTTGGTGAGTTTTTGCGAAGGCCGTTTTCCGCAATGACGCAAATTATGCGAAGAAAGGGCAAAGGGTCGGTAGGCCGTGGAGTGGATGAGATAAGTGAATGAACCGTCGCTCGATGCGCCGTTGGGAATTGAAGGTGTAGGTCGAAGACAAATGCGGCTCGGGGGCGCGCAGCTGGGGGAGAGGATACGTTGAAAGGAATTGAGAGGCAAATCGGGGCCTGAGGGTGTCAAAGGAGGCCACTGGAGGGGAGAAAATATGCGACGAGCTGGAGCAGCGCCGGGAATGAGGGGTCGCGGAATGGATGGAGGCGGCGGCGAGAAGGGAAACCGGCGACGATGAGCGAAGGAGGCCAGAAGGAGAGGTCGTGGGCCAGAAAGGGGACGAGGAAAGACGGAGCGGCCGGCTTTCTGTCGTGCTGCTGCAGCTGTGAAGGTCAGAAGAGCTGTGGCGACAAAGGAGAAATAGGGAGGGACGGGAAAGAAAACAAAAAGACCGAGGGAGGTAAAGAAAGAAGCACACACGGCGATGGACGGGAAAAGGAAGGAGGTGCAAAAAGGGGAGGTGGTGAGAAATGAGGTCTGAAAGGTGGAGTTTTGTGTTTTCGTTATTTTTTATTTTTATTTTGTTGACGGAGAGGGAAAAAAGGTGGAGGGAAAACTAGACGTTTAAGGGGGCCAACGCATAGGGAAAGAGCGACGGGCACCACAGGGGGGGCAGGGGGGGTGCACTTGGGAGCAACCAAATACAGACGGAAGGCGCTGTTGGCTGGTAAGAAAAGAAGGAAAGAGCAGAAAAAAACGGAAAGGGGAGAGGGCTGGAAAATCTTGGAAGCCGAACGGGAAAGAGTGTCTCGTGTCTCACTTGAAAAAAGTGGAGAAACAGGCCAACAGACAGTCATGGCTTTGTTTCCTTCCTCTCTGTACTCCGTATTATTAGCGCTGTTCGAGGAGCTTCTACAGTGGAAGAGCACGCTAACGAAACATCAGCGGGCGGGCAGGAACCGCCGTGCTGAATGACATGACAGAGCAGGAACAACCTATTAACTGGGCTCCAGGGCGAACACCGTGTTGCCATGGCCGTTCTACGAAGCAAGATGCGTTGATTTCGGCCGTGCCTGCTGCCCAAGGGGAGCAAATGCATCTGTGGCATAGAGCCAAAGGTAGGGCCAAGCTGTGGCAGGAAAGAACTCGTAGAATGCTTTCTCGTGAAGCCCATACATCCATCTCCTCAACCGAGTCAGGCACATCACACATATAAACATCATACGGCGTGTATCGATGATTTGCGAAACGTGAACGATAAAAAGCAGCGAGACCATTGTTATGCCCTCAGGCATAGCTTTCTGCTGCTGGTCGCTCCTCCCTTGTTTGGAGTGGTATTTAGGTCCGATCAAAAGCGGGGACCTCGACTTGGGTCTTTGGAGGTGGTTCCCGGAGAGTGTTGTGTGGGTCTTCTGTGGCGGTGCACGTGGCGGTGCAGTCAGAAACGAGTTAAAGCCCCAGTCCTGGAACCAAGCTTCTTACATCGCAGAAAGTATCCAACAGATTCACCTATTCTTTCGATTATACCACTGCCGTTATTACTCCATTATGTATTGTCTCATTGTGTTGAGTGCGTGAAGTTTTCCATAAGCCTTAAATGGGGGCTCAACCGGGGAGCACTCAAGGGTCAACACGCCTGGCCTGACTGTGTTCGCCCATTCGATTACTCATTTTTATGCATGTTATTCGACACTTGTCCCGACCTTGCAGAGTCGTACCTTATGGTTAACGTGCTCGAAGCCGTGCTCGTCGAGCCATAACCCGACGACCTGTTAAAGGCGCGTATTACCACGAGTACCGGAATAACCGCGACGTATTTTATCTCGAGGCCGTAAAATATATCGACCTTTACGCCACCGATCCGTTTAAGTTTTTCAACCGGGATACCGCTGTATAAACGTAGAAAATGGCCAAACAAAAAAAAGTAAAAAGAGCGGAAGGTTATATTAACCGAGGACGCTCAACTCGAGAAAAAAGAAAAACGGCGGCGAGCTAATATCGAAACACAAATAAAAGCCCGAAGACAAGCCGCCGCAGCCGGTATGCCTACCCAAGAGTTGAGGGATCAGGTGTACAACGCGTTCAAGACGAGAGACGAATATATAATGAGAGAGAGGGCGCGATGGCATGGGCGTTGCTTGGACAGGCAGCGCAGGCTGGAGACGATACATCGGATACATATTGTCACTGAGAACACTTTCAGGGCACAAGTTAAAAGCACAGGCCTGGTGAGACTTCTTGGCGGTTTCTAAGGGATACAGGAAAGCTTTCTCGGTCATTGTGGAGGGAGTTTCGTCGACTATCGAGGTCTGGGGTGGATACAGTTATGCCCTGCAATTTCCCCCTTTAAGCTGTGTACATGTACATAACGGCGGTCGTCATCTCACCCACTATAAGTCTCTCCTCAAACAAATAAGCAAGTCGAGGTGAATGTTTCTCGATGGTTCGGAGCGTCATCGGGTGCTCAACGGCCCCCCAACAGAGCACGTCATTTATCAACCGCCACCAGCCCTCCGTCCCAGGCCCGCAGTTGCTGATGATGGAAACCCATGCTTGCACAAGACCCAACTCTTGCCAGGCTCCTAGGCTGTCCACAGTTGGGGTTCTCTCAAGGCCTAGGCTAGGTAGCACAGAAATACGCCTGTGTCGTGTGCTCAGGCTGTTTGACTTTGTTCTAAATTGTTCTCTGGCTTCTCTGCATCTGCAACGAGGCAACCCGGTCGATCCGTCCACTTCTCCTATCAAAGTTTAGGGGCAACGCGCTCGAACGAGCACAACGATCCACATGGCCGAATCTTCCATACGTGTTACTATCCCATCTCTAACTGCTGTCGTCCAGAAACAAATTCACCAAATTGCAACACCAGTGATGCTTTTTGTGTTGGTGACCAGAATAGGCAAGAGCGAGGACGGGCAGGCGGATCGGACGCCGGCGGCGACGGGAGCTAACGCGGATAGGGGCTAGCTAGCCCAATGCTAGGGACAGCCCTGAACCTCATCCCTCGCCGTCTAATTAACTTTCAACGTCTCTCCCAGAGCCTCGTGTCTGACATACAGCCCAAGTAGCTATTTCATTGTGAGTACATGTACTATGAGGCTCTGAGGAGCAAATTCGTCCTGCTACTGTCCTCTTACTTCTTTGCCTTTTTTTAGAGGGGGTATTCGAAAATATTTTTTTGGTGGGAGAGAAAAGAAAAACCCCTTTTTAAAAAAAAAATCTAGGCCATTTAAATAAATTAGACATATTTGCATTCGAAATAGTATCCTTCAAGATCATAGTCGAGAACAATGTCAAAAGTACAAGATGGAGCTTTGATTATTCGCAAAGATTACACTCATGGAATCTCTAGATTTCATCCGGGTGCGCTTACAAAGAAAAGCGTTCCAGAAACCTGTTTCACCTTTACTTTGGGTCACACTGGCGAGATCACCAGGGACGGACATAAAAAAAGTTGCTAGCTTGGCGCAGTTTTCCGAGGGCCTGCAGCATCTACATCGCCCGTTGGGAAGAGGTCTGCTGGTCAGAGATCGGCACGATCCTCCGCACAAGAGGCACAGCAGCCGCCACACAGACCCGGTGCTCCTGCAGTCTCAAAGCATCGAAGCACCCCTCCTTGTTCCTCGCAGGCAATCCGGAACATTCAAGTTTTCATTTAGGTGCCTCCTTGCAGATACAGGGCCACGACTCTGGCCACCCTCATCAACATCTCCCCACAGACTCTTTTCTCAAACAAGTGCATCTGCACGCACTTTAGCATGACCTGCGTGGCAATAAATGAGGTGCCGGTCTGGTTATTCAACATGCACAATTCCAAGGTCTGGGATTTCGCGTGCGCTTGCACCGCGGAATTCGTGATGTTCTTGGCGGTGATTTGTCTGGCCCGATCCTTCCTCTCAGCGCGCGATTTCCAGATTCAACTTATCATGTGCCCGTTCCCGTTCTCAACGAAGCCAAAGCTGCGATCTTACTTGGCCTTTGCTAAAATGGCAGGCGCAACGCATCATTGGCTCCATCGTATCTGCTTCTGAACTGCCTATCTCGGCTTCTACAGCGATGCCTTCTGTTCATCTGGATGCCGTGTCCTGCTGGCCCGATCGTACCTTTTCTCCGGAAATTATATTGTGAAAACAAGAGTGAAAAGAAGCGGAACGGGACAGGAGGACGAGTGTATATATCAGCAACAAAACAACAAAAGAGGTTTGGCTAGGAACGCATTATAGGTGAAGACTGGAAAGAACAATGCCCCGTATTTGTTTTTGCCGGCCTCTTCTTTTCACGGTCCTCTCACTTTCAACTAGCCGGCAAAATACAGCCCGCCAGCCGCGGTGCCTGTCTTTCTCCTTTCTTGCTTTCTTGAATTGACACCTTTCTGTGCCTGAGCGCAAAAGGCCCCGGCGCACAAACCCTGGGTAAAAAGCTGAGTCTCGGGGGTGAATACCCGCGAAAAATTTATCAGAAAAGAGAAACAGTGTGTTCTGTCCTGCCGGGGTCTCCGAATATGTGTTTCCTTGTTATGTTCGTATCGCTGGCCACTGCTTTCTCTGTGCTTTTTTCACGTCTCTAGCTGGCATGCTCGTATTACAGTCCCAAGACGACACACTTTTGCAAAAGCCCTCACCCCCCACACCAGTATCGAAGCATAAGGGTGTATGCGTAGACGCTGAGTAGGAAAGGAAGCTTGCATCATGGACCGATTCGCACAGACAAAAGCCTCTCCCGTTCTCTCCTCTTGGTTTTGTATTTGTCTTGCTCGACCCCGTTCCCCCGTCCATCGTTATGACTTCCCGGTACCTTGCAGATCAAAGCCAAGGCTGTACACCTCTGCCCACCCGCCACGCCACCCCCCTGCCTGGCTATTGACAGTGAGTTGCGGTGACGGACGAATAGCCGATCTTCCTTTCCACCTCGACTCCCGTGCCCATTGACAAACTTATTGGCTTCGTGTGTTATTTGCCTCTTATTATCGCTCTCCATCTGTCCTATTAGCTTCCCGCAAAACAGCTTCTGGCTTGCCGTTGTTCGTTTCCGAACGCTTCAGTGTTTGCCACTGCTTGTCTCTCGTGGCCGGATAAATGTGGCTTTCAGGAACACGACTGTCAGTAATAAACGTGCGCTATGTATCTGTGTTCGTGTGGTCATCTTCATATAGGTAGGCTCGGAAGAGACACGCCAATACCAATGTCTTGATCAGGAGATACAAATAGGTCGTGTTCTTTTGCTCCCTCGAGTTTCCTTTCCTTTCTTTCCCCTCCCCCTCTTCCCTTCTTCACTTTACCTGTTTTCTTCTTCTCAATTTCTGGTTGTCCAAGGCCAAGACAAGCTCTTCAGCTGCCTCCCACTGCCACTCCTTCTCTTCTTCTTCCCTCCTTTTGGCCTTTTGGTTCGCTTCTTTCACTCCTTTACAAGAAGAAAAGGCCTTGATAGACATTACTTCACTCCCTTTTTGTACTTTACAGAGCCGGGCTCTGTGCACGTACTTTATAACGCTCCTTAACCAAACCACGCAGTCCTTGGCCAATATACCGCTCGGCCAACTTACTCTTTCGACAAAATGAAGCCTTCCATCACCGCCGCCCTGGCCTCCGCCTCCATGGCCGCCGCCCATATGGAAATGTCCTGGCCGCCACCGTTCCGCTCAAAGTACAACCCCTACTCTCTTGTGTCCGCCATCGACTACACCATGACCGCGCCGCTGCTCGCCGACGGCTCCAATTTCCCCTGCAAGCACTACCAGACCGCCGACATGGGCACACCGCAAGGCCGGCCTACTGCCACTTTCGCAGCCGGCCAGGCAGCCAACCTCACGATTACGGGAGGCGCTTCTCATGGTGGCGGTTCTTGCCAGGTCAGCGTGTCGTACGACCGGGGCCAGTTGTTCACCGTGGTGCAGTCGATCGAAGGCGGGTGCCCGGCGAGTGCCGGCTCCACGAGCATTGACTTTGCTATCCCGTACGACGCACCCCAGGGCGAGGCGTTGCTGGCATGGTCGTGGTTCAACAACCTGGGCAACCGGGAGATGTACATGAACTGCGCCGCCGTGACGATCCAAGGCAGTGCCTCAAAGAAGCGGGACAGGGCCAAGGAGAAGGAAGAATCTCTGGTGAAGCGTGCCGCTCACATCCCACTCAACTCGCGCCCGAAGCTGTTTGTGGCCAACGTCGGCAACGGCTGCACCACGGTTGACAGCCGGGACGTCAAATTCCCGCAGCCCGGCCCGGATGTCGATGTGCAGTCTGCACGGGGCGCTGTTGCTCCCGTCGGGAGTGGCTGCCAGAGTGGCATAGTCGTAGGCAGCCAGACAGGCGACGAAGAAGAAAGCCTCCGCTCCCGACTCGGCAACCTCTGCCAAATCTGCTCAGTAAGTTGACCCTGTCTCCCCCTCTCTGTTTCTGTCAAGCTACCGTCTTCGCGTGGCTAATGGGACCAATAGAAATGCCGGCGGTGTCTTTGTTACTGTTGCTACCTCTGCTGCCTTTGCTTCTGTCACCAAAGCTCCGACGGTTGCTTCTGCCGTCCCTGCTCCCGCTGCCCCTCTGGCTGGCCCTCTGGCTGCTCCTCCAGCTGCTGTTTCTGCTACGTCTAGTTCCGCTGCCAACCCCATGCCTCAGATCCCTGCCACCAAGGCGCACCTCAACCCGCTGCCGGCGAAATTGCCTCTCCCTCCCTCGCAGACTCTTCCTCCTCATCGGCCACTGCTATCGCTCCGGGGACGCCCTGCACGGCCGAGGGCCGGTGGTCCTGCCTTCTTGGTGGCAAGTCGTTCCAGCGCTGTGCTTCCGGCCGGTGGAGTGCTGTGCAGACAATGGCAGTCGGGACGGTCTGCCACGTTGGCCAGTCGGATCGGTTCAGTATTGAGGCGGAGAGCACACCAGCGGCCGCATCCCGTTCTCGCCTGCGGCAACTTCGCCGTGGTTGGCGAGCTTCCGAGTAAAGGTGTCATCAGCCAGCTAGCTTTACCTCCAGCAACCCAGACCCTTGCACAAAAAATGTCTCGGATATAGTTCACTTCGTATATAACACCCCCCCTTTTGATCACGCGGTTTTTGGACGGGCAACGAGTTGATATGACATCCTCCGACCTCCTTCCCCTTTGTTTTCCTGCATGATTTTCCCCTTCCAGTCACTCGCTTATGATGGATTCGGCGTTTTGATATTTTGTACTCTCATGTATTTTATGGATTAGATGACACCCACGGACCACGGAATACAAACCCACGTACATGATGTCGCTATAGCTTATTTTCATGCTATCCGCATGAGAGATCTTTGACCAGTGTGAATTGACACAGACAAAAGAGAATGGCTCTATGCTAGAAGAAAACAAAAAAAGCCGTGACGGCGCTTATAAGAACGGTATAAAATCGATGGCACAAGTACATTCAAAAATCGGTATTACGCTGATGTAACGCCGGAATGTGATAGAATACTAACAAAAGAAAGTAGATAGAAACGAACCGCTCACAAATAACAAAACAAAAAAAAAATTACATAATCGTGCACTCCCGGTCGGCTCTGTTAGACGCTGTTTGCTGCGGCCGGTAGGACTGAGGGTAGTTGCCTGGCGTGACAAATTGACGAGGAGGCGGCCGCGGCGATGGCGTTATCCGCGAAGCACTGGTGCCCAGATTGCTGCTGCTCGCTGCCGCACTGCTGCCCGCGGCCGCCGACTCGGACCCGGGAGCGCCCGGAGGCGGGTGGTAAGGGGCTTGCTTCGCTGCCTGCTCATATGAAGGCGGCGCTTCCTCGCCATCCCCATCGTCGGCGGCCCGGTTGACTGCGGGACGGGTGTTGGTCATGCGTGATGTAGAGGACGGTGGAATGAGGGGCCGGATAATCTGCTGGGCCGACGAAGTTCGGGATGCAGTGACGCCGTTGCTGTACCGGCCCACTCTCTGGCCGTTGGAGTTGGTTGCGCCGAGGGCTGAGCCAGAGGCAGATGACGACGAGGTCCGACGGTGGCCCGCATTGTTGTCGACGAGAAGACTACTACTGCCCGAGAAGCCTGCTGAGCTCCGACGCTGCGAGACAGGGGCCTGCGAGCTGCTGTAGCGCCCACCCCTGCGGCATTGCTGGGGCGGCGAGTGCCTTGTGCAGGCTGTGCGGCGGGTCGAGCGTTCTGCTCGATAAACCGCTCGGACAGCTGGCTATTGCGCCGGGCCTCCTCCGAGCGGTGTCTCTCCTCTTCTTCCTCCTGAAGCTGAAGCGCAAGTGCAAGATCTCTGTCTTCCTGCTCGTGCCTTGACAGCTCCTCGTTCGACAGGGGATGCGCATAGTCTGCAGGGGACTGGCTGCTGGCATTCTGGCGTCTGCCACGCACTGTTGTCCAGCCGCCTTGGTCGCTGCCGCTGCCAGAGCCAGAGCCAGAAGCACCGGGCCGTTGCGATGACGACTGCTGGCCATTGTTACCACCAACCAACCGAAAGTCGCCCGAGTAAAACTCAGCATGCTCACCGTTGACGTCGACCAGCGTCTCCCAAATGACCTCATCGTGGCTCGCATAGCCGGCGTCCGTCACAAGAGACAGAAGCTGCAATGTCTGTGGGTGGCGATAAAGGGTCGAAAAGTGATCGTTGCGGAAGAGGATGGCAAAGTTGCCTGGGAGCATAGCTTTGGCAATAACCTCGAGGCCAAATGGCGTTAATTGCGTGGCGGAGAACTGCAGGAACGTCTTGATCTCGAGAATGTCTTGGAACAACTGCTGCTCTTCCTCTGTCAGGCCATCGCCATCGGGGCGACTGAGCTTGTCTTCCAGCTCCTCCTCGCGGAACAGCAGGTTCTGGACATCTTCGTATGAAGTTGCTTGGCGACTGAGGGCCTCGTAGGCACCGTCGTCCTTGGTGGGCAGCCAGCCGTGGATGAGAGGGATATGGAATGTCGCATACAGCCGCATCTCACGTGTGTCTTCAAATGTTCCAGGAATCATGTCGTCGCGCTCGGTCGGGTGCAGATGTGTGAGAGATGTGCGGCGGAAGGCGGTGACGTTTTCAGTGTTGGGATGAAGCGAGGGTTTACGTTCATGCCAGTGTGAAGGCCCTTGAGGAACTTGTAGAGCTCATCCACATCAGGCAAGTCGCTATCGGTGCCGCTCCTCCGCGACGACATGAGCTCGTCAAAGACTGCACTCAGGAGAAATGACAGACTGACTTGCTCCCGCGCCTTGAGCATCTCTGTGAGAGATGTTGAGACATCGGCCGGGGTCGTGAGGCTGAGCGCGTTGACAAGTGCTACCAAGGGACACGGACCGTTGGCGTTTTGCACGAGGATCGGCGAGACCCTAGGGTTTTTTGCTGCGTGGAAATCATACCACGAAATGTTCTTGACCTGGTAGGTCTCCGGCTTGCCAGATACGGCCGGTCGGGGCGGCTCGTCACGACGTCGAGCATGCTCCTTGGCGGGAACTGAGGAACCGGCTCTGCTTCCAAAACCGCCCCCTGCTGGCTGGCGGTCGGGGCCACATAAGCAGGGGCGGGCTCGGTGGATTTTGCCGGCTTGCTGGTCGGTGGCGGTGAGTCGATCGAAATCAGAGGTTGTGAACTGTCTACCGCTGGGGCTGTCGGATCGACGCTCTTGCCCTTGGCTTTGCTTTTAGTCTTATTCTGTGGCTCGGCGCGCCACTTCTACTGCCACTGCTACTGCCTGGCTCATCTTCGTCGTCGGTGAAGTTTTCCCAGGTGCTTTGCCGAGACAGCTGCCCTGGCACCGGTTCGGTATCAACCAGGTTTCCAGCCATCCCCTGCTGGCTCGGTGACCACGGGCTTGTTGCCGCCGATGCCGTCAAGGTCGTCCCAGGCATTTCTGTCTTCGAGAAGAGCTTCATTGCTGGCAGTGGCATCTTTTTCAGCCAGAGGTGTGAAGGGTGGACGGGGAGGGCCTGCAGGGGCCACACTCGCTCCCGGAGCTGTCATTACTGGTGGTGAAGCCGAAGCCACCTCATCCCAGCCAGCAGTATCGCCGTCGTCGTCAGACGGGAAAATCATGAGGTTCGAGTGGCGCACACTAGAGCCGTTTGCACCCGGCGTTGTTCTCCCAGAAGGCTGTGCCGAGGCATTTTTGGGATGCCCAGGCATTCTCGCCAGCCCCCGCTGCGAAGTGTCAGCAACCACTGGTATCGGAGCCAAAGGGGCGCTGCTGCTGACGTCGGCCGGTGCGGGTTGCCATGGGTTCCGGTTCTGGTCTTCCATGCTCATCTGCGAGAAGCTTGTAGTCGGCGGAAGTGGTTGTGACACGGCCGGCGGCGGTGGGGGCGGGGCAGATGGTGAGGGAGGCGCCCCAGCGAGGCTTGATGCCGGAAGCTCGGGTGTTGAAGCCAGGATCTTCCGTTTGAAGGGATTCGTTTCGGAGAAGCCAGAGGCAGTGCTGCTGCCGGTTGCGCTCTGGAGTAGGATCGTCGGATGGTCGTCGCTGCAGCTGGCGGCTGTTGCTGCTGAGGCGGAGGACGGTACGGCCTGGTTGGTTGAGTCCTGCAGTGCAGGCTGTCTCCACGCTGACTGCTCCTCTGCATCAAAGTTGGAAAACGGGCTTGAGGGGTGGGAGCTGCTTGGGGGGACGGGGTGCCGTCCAGGTCCGCAGGATGTCGGGCACGTTGTCTGCAGCCGAACTGCCTGGCGAGCTTGGGTTCAACGCCCCCGTATGACTGTGGCAGCGGTTTTCGGGCAACCATTCTGAGCTTGTGTGTGCGCAAAGCGCGAATTGCGAACACACGGATGCAGCGGCAAGCTGAATGAATGGCTAGTAATGCCCTCAAGAGCGTTCGAGTATGGCTATATATTGGAGATAAAGCGTTATGCTGCAAGCTCGTTTGTATTGTAGAAAAGCGCCTGTAGTTCGTTGTCCGATGTATTTGGGTTTGTTGGGTGCTAGGAGCGCGCGTGTCAGGGAGCGAAACACCGTCGAGATGGCAGATGGGCTCTGATTGCGTCACTTGCACAAAGAGGCAAATGCTGGGGGGGCGAGTGGGTTGCGTGCGCTGAAGGGTGGTAGCACAGTAATCCTCGTGGAAATGGCGCACGGCTATCTCGCGAAACAATACGCCGGGAAGATGAACAGGATAAGCCGAAAAAAACGACTGTCCAAAGGGCGTTGCGAGGGGATGAGTTGAGAGAAGATACAAAGAGGGAGGGGAAGAACGGACGAGGGAAGGAAAGAGAAAGGGAGCTCAGTTTAGGCGCGCGGCTGCGAGGTGTTCTTCGGGAAGGCTTGCGTTGTGGGGAAGGAGGTTGTTGTAGTAGGCGGCAGGCGCGACTGACAGACGCTGGTGCGAAAGGGCGAGGCAAGAGCGACTGTGAGGCGTTTTCGTTTCACGAAGAAAGAGGTACTCAGTACATCATCTATTTGGCTCGTTATCTGTCCGCCACTAAGGCGAGCCTTCTTTTAGACGGGAAGGCGGCGAAGCTTTGCTGTTGCTTGCTTTGGACCGCTTGAAAGTCGCCCCTCTGGCGCCCTCCTGATAATAGTGACTGCGGAAACGGAGTGGAGATGAATTGTGGCGGATGGAGTCCGCGACAGATCAGGCACGTTAATTACGTTAATTCGAGAGAATCAAGCTGAACAAATAGCTGTCTTTGACGCTTGCTCTACCTCTACTGCACGAGGCGACTTGCTGCTGTCTTTTCTGTGGCCAAACTCGTTCGCTGACGTTGATCCGTATTAGGCAGCAGCAAAACAGGGAGGGAGCGCAAGCACAATAGTCTGGATGTGCGTTTTAGCTCAAGCACCGTCCAAATTGACCAAGTGGCACAGCTTTCTCCACGACGGCATTTCTCGCATTCGCAAACCGACGACAAAAATAATACGAAACTAGAGCCCCCAATTCGAATTAATCCTAATATGCACATCTCTGATCATTGTCTGGTTCCGTGGATGCTGGCTTCGGTGCATCTCGGTCTTATTTTTCGCTCCGGTCGAATCTTTAAGCTTACTGCTAAGCCGTATCGAGCTGGATGCCCCGAGCTTTGGCTGGCCCGCCGTCAAACACACATTCGCTGTTCCCGAGTGGTAATTTATTGAAAGATAGTCCGTCTATTATCGTAATATCCCGTAATTGTAGTGCTTTGTTGGGTCGGGTAAGAAATGAGCTTGCGGTAAAGTAAGAATGAAGCAAAAGACGTCGAACGACCAAGGCAGCAGCAAACATGCTTGCGCATAAAGGGTGTGAATGTGGAATACAAAAAGGCAGGGGGGTGGAACTGAACTTATATACAAAAGGGTACACCCAGAAGGACACATTATGGATGGGGAAAGTGGATGGAAGGGTCAGTGAAGAAAGGACAGGTAAAGAAGCCAAGTTATGATACGCCTTTTGAAAACGCCAGCTGCTCACTGCACAACAGCGTAGCAACAACGTCGTGCATGATTGCTTGTTTGCTCGCTCACTCGCTCTTCTAGTAACTCGGTCATCTCATCTACCGCACCACGTAGTTCATCTTCTCTAGCCGCCGGCACGCTTTCATCTCGTACGTGTTGGCAATCTCCATTTTATCTGCGTCCTGGAACAGCCAGCCCTGCCGCCTCGTCGACGAGGCGTTGATGTGGTGCATCTCGCGCTCGCACTGCGCCCGCAGCGTACGCACGAGCGTGACGTCGGCGTAGTTGTCGAGCTGCGCCAGCTTCTGCGTGTTGTCCTTGAAGGGCTGGAAAGCCTTGTCGTTGGGGTTGACAAAGTACTTGACGTTGCTCTTGGTGCGGCGGCCGAGCGTCCATGGCGGCTCGGGCGCGTCAAAGACCATCTGGGGCATGGCGGTTGCGATCCGGTGCCTTCGCCGAGAAGAGAGACGAGAGTAGGGGGAGGATGAAGAGGATCAGGATGGGCAGCAGGCCCATGAGTGTCGAGAATAGGCTGGTCTCCTGCTCCTGTGCCTGGCCGCCCTGGCCGTTGGCTTGCCGGGGCCTTGCCCGTGGCCGTGCGCCGCCGAACTGGTGCACGCGGAAACCGGGGCCGCCGCCCATGTTGAAGACAAACTGCGGACCTGTATCGAAGCCTATTATTATGGTTAGCAAGGAGGCACACAGATACCACACATGCGAAAACGACGGAGAAGAAGAAGAAGAAGAAGAAGCCGGTGTGCAAGCCCTGGTAGGCCGTGCGCCGGATTGTAGTAGCATACCTCCAAATGGACCGAAGCCGCCGCCACCGCCGCCAAAGAAACGCCGGAACATCTCCTCGGGGCTGATTTCCTCCTCCAGCCGCCGCCCATGCCGCCTGCCGTGCAAACGGATTCTGCATGCCGGCACCGCCACCGCCGCCACCGCCCCCGCGCCAAACCGCGAGTCTGGGTCCGTGCCGAACTTGTCGTACTTGGCGCGCTTCTCCTTGTCGCCAAGCACACTGAAGGCGCGCGAGACCATCTTGAAGGCCTCGTCGGCATGCTGGTGGCCGTTTCTTGTCGGGATGGGTCAGCAGACTCTGCTTGCGGTAGGCCTTTTTCACCTCGCCGTCCGGTAACGGTCTTTTGGATGTCGAGGATCTCGTAAAAGGCCGTCGCTTGGCAACGGCGGATGCGCAGGACAGCAGCGGCCTGCTCGGGTGTGTGCTTGCGCTCCTGGTTGCCCTGGTTGTGCTCGCGATGGCGTGCCTTTTCGCCATTGGAGGCGTCCGCCCCGGACGCGGATGCGCTGGGCATCGCGAAAGATCGACAGGGGGTTGTGTCTATCGAATCAACAGGAGGGCAAACTGGATAGGCGCGAGATAAGGAAGTAGAGGATGGTCGATGAACAAACAGACTGCGAGTCTCTGTCGGAAGTCGAGAAATCCTATCCCGCCCTGGGCGTTGACACGGATGCACTGGTTTGCGAAGCCCGGGGGCCTTACCGGACTGCCGATGCTCGGTGGAGGCAATAGGGGTCTGCGAGGTCCGTCTTCACTGCCGCCTTGCTCGTCCCGCTGATATTGTTATCGTCGTCGGTCGTCAGTCGTCGGTCGTTGCTGTTGTCGTGGTGTGGGCAGCTTTGATGAGGCAAAGGGTGCAGGAGAAAAGTATCCGGCCAGGGGCGTCAGACGGTTGTGTGCGCCTATCTGTCGCGAGAAAGGCTGCGGGTTGGCGAGGAGGTTGTGAGGCGTTGGCGTTTTTTGGTGGGTGCCGCAGAAGAGGACACGGCTCGTCTGCTGCCAGCTTTTTCCTAATTTTTTAGTACGCTTTTTAATATCTGGTGGAGTGACAGTGTTGGAACAGGCCCAGACCATACGACATTTCCCCCTGCCAAATGAGACTCGATAGCGGCTTCTGGGCTGTCTCTGGACCCCTAATACAGCAACCAGTCCAGGCTGTCAGTCATGTGAAAAGTGGAGAATATTACTCATCCGAATTTACCACCAAGTTTTCTGGGACCGTGAGAACGACGTCACTTTTCTCGAATGCTGTAAAAGCTCGTGAAGCTTGAGAACCAACATCCTTGTTGCACCACGACACATTTGCAATTGGCACCTAAAATTCGACAAAAAATGTCCTCAAATGACAGCGTGATCCCCCACAAGCGGAGGCAGCGGTGGAAGCTGCCAAGTCAAGCTCGACCTTGGAGAAGCTCGATGCCTGGGGATGTACGTTTTCCCCTCCGGCTCGTTGCGCCTTGATTCTTTACCCAGCACATTCCTACATCCTCCCCGTCCGGACTTCTTGCATACCGTTTATTTGTTTACTAACAGTGACAGCATCGGCTCTGCCTCCGATGGGCCTCGCCACCCTGGTCGCTGCCCTGCATGCACGGCCCCTCCAGCCATTCCCTCTGCTCTTTGCCCCGGCCCTCATGTTTGCTGGCTACGTCAATGTTGCTGGCTACGCCATTGATGCCGCCGGCATGACGGCTGCGTGGAGCGGTCTGTATGTCTTGCTGTCTTTGCGGGGACGCAAGTCGCATGCCGGGCTCATTTCGCGAGCCTGGACGCCGGCCTCGCTGCGGACGTCGACACGGCGGGTCAACACGCCTGCGCGCCGCGTCGTGGGCGCGGCGGCCATGGCTCTGGGTGCTGTGAACTGCGTTGCCGGTGGCGTGACGTATGCAACGGGCGACCGCGTGAAGGAGACCAAGGCGCGCGAGGAGCGCAACCGGTGGGGCAACTAAGGACAGAGTAGTTTGCAAGCCGTGGCTTTGCTGTAAGGGACAGCAGCATATTGCATTGGCAAAGCATTGAAAGGCATAGAGCAGTGTAGGATAAGTGATGGGTGGACAAAAGGGAGCACGCCGGACAATGTGGACGTGCTGGTATATATTGTATGAACATATATGAATAACAATAAACTCCAAAAAACAAAGCAAAATCAAAGCCTCCAGCCAAATAAAAACGCCGGCGAACATGCAAGAAAATACGAGCAGTTCATGCAATATAATATAGGAAATGGCAATAGCAATGGCAATGGCGTTGATTGCATGCCTATCGCACAAAGAGCAATGTCGATTGCAAGCTGCAAAGAGATGTAAAGAAGCTTTGAGATAAGTCTCAAAACAGAACAGAGTAAGATGCACCTGGATAATAGGCCAGTACAATGAAAAAATTGGAAAGTGCAACACGCAATTCAGCCTCGTGCAACGCCGTGGTAATCGCGAGAGGCAAATTCCTTTTTTTCTTCTTTGTATCTCCTTGGTGTTTTAAGAAAACAAGACAAACAAGACAAAACATACAAAAAACGACAAAACGAAGACGGCTCAGCTCTTGATAAGTCTTCCTGGTTTTATTCCTCCCAGCAAAGCAAAGCAAAAAAATAAACAAATAGAATAAATCGTTCCCCAGTGTCGATCCTCAAGAGAGTGAAACAGCAACAGGGATAGGGGAAAGTGAGCAACTGATAGGTGGTATAATATGACAAAGGAGAGAAGCAAAGTGAAAGTAGAGTGGAGGCGCAGAAAAGCCACTCTTGGCTTATCTGGTTCAGCGGCTCGGACATCATCATGCAATGACTCACTGCCGACTGGGCGGTGGCATCTTGGAGCCAGAGAGCATCCAGATGAACAGCACTGTCATTGAAAGAATGTTGTCCGGAAAAAGTTGGGGACATGAAACCCAACAGTTGTCGGAGGAGGGCGGCCCACCATAGGGCCACCGATTCTGCTAGCAACGATGAGCTCGTCAATGTCGAGGTCGTCGCTAGCTAGGGTCTTTTCGATGCTGGACAAAGCGAACGCCTGGATGTAGTCGACATCGCATTCGCGAACCTTGTGGCCTGCGTAGGCACGGTATTCGTCGGTCATCGTGCTGCGATCCCATCCGGCAATCTTGCGCACAACAGCCACGACACATCCTGTCCGGTGTCTTCCTTGGTTGCAGTGGATCAGGAGAGGGTAGTTGCTGCTGTCGAGCACAATTCGAAGGATCGACTCCATGGTCGCAAGAGGAATGTCTTCCTTTTTCGTGCCCTTCATCGCAAACATGTGGTGCTTGATATCGTTACTGTCGATGAAATCACGGTATTCATCCGTGTAATTCTTGTCCACCAGCGTGCTGTTATTTGGATGTTAGTGTCATGTCGTCATGTCGGCCGTGTCGCGGGTGCAAGGATGGCAAAGAGAGGCAAACTTACACTATTGTCTTCAGGCCGAGACCCTGGAGAAAATCGTAGTTCTCCGGTCTGGGGTAGCTGCTCCGGAACAGACCAGGCATCACAAAGCCAAAGTTGACGGGCGCTCCAGGAGGAACATTGGGGATTTCGAGGTCCAGGTCTCGGTAGGCGTCTTTTGATTTGTTAGCTTCCGACTACAGCAAGCAGGCAAGCAGGCAAGCAGGCAAGCAAGCGCCATGATACTCGAGAATGACGGCTCTCAAACATACCCTCGTCTGCAAGAATGGCAGATGTCGCGTCGCCGAGGGCGCTGGACGGAGTCGTTGAAGCATATGTAGATGACACAGTGCTGGCACTACTGCTCATGGTTTCGCTCAAACCACCGGTACCTAGTTCCATGTTGGTCCGCACGTGCAGTCCGTGCTGGCCCGCACCGGCAAGCATGTCGGAGAGCTGGCTGCCAAGACTAGATTCGGATTGCCGTAGCTCCCGGAAGTCGGCGTCGAGTTCGCTTTCGACAAAGGACCGCGTGCTTCGTCGCGTGAACGTCGGCATGTCGGAGTAGTCTGACGTATGCGATGCCGAGATGAAATCAAGGTATTCAGACGCCATTTGAGCTGATGGCATAAATCGCGAGAAGGGATATAGCGCGTTCATGGAGGAAGATATATGGAAAGCGCGAGGCTATAAGAAGCTGGCCGGGCGATCCAAATGGAGCAAACGCGATCGAAGATGAAGTCAAGGTCCCTGCTGGGGGATGGAGGGAAAATGGACTCCAAAGATTGTGTTCGAAGTCGATTGATAATTCGAATGCCGAAGAAGGGTGTGAGAGATCAATGGGATAAAAGTCTGTCGAGATCCTATTCCAAAACCAGAGTGTTGATATCTGGGAACAGGGCAAGGTGTCGTCCAAGAGGCGAGCGTCTGCTCCCCTCTAGGAAAGAGGACTCTGAGCAGAGGTTTCGAGCAGCATCGTGTTATGTGATCCTGGGGCGAAAGGGAAAGGGAGGCAATATATGGGAATGAGAGAAAATAGAAAGCAGAGACAACAGTGACAAAAGTGACACCGGTGACCGAGACGAATCTTGTTGTCAGTGGAGAGTTGTGTGAAGAAGGTGACAAGGCGACGTGTTGAAGAAAAGGTGGGGCCCCTGTCAGTCGGCGGCTTTTCTTTGCTTTTTCCTTTTTTTGTAGCTGTTTTGCTCCTATAATTTTTTTGTCGCGGGTGGTTCTTAGCGTTTCGGTGAAGAAATGCGGAAATGGCTGGTGCTACTCATGCATGGTCGCAAGACAGCCTGCCTAGAACGTGGGTAAAGAGCGTCAAGACAGGGTTTCTCGGGGCCGTAAGAGCGGGGGAACTGCCAAGGGTCCTGGTCAGAGTGGAAGACAAAGGTCAAGTCGTGTGAGGGTTTGTGGTGAGAAAGCAGATAAAGCTGAGTGAGAGAAAAGGAGAAGTTGTGGGAGGAGTGGGCGATGAGAAAGACACGGAACGAAAAAGCGGAAAGAGCGAGAGACTTCGTTTTTTTTCACTCTCTTAGTTCTCGGATGGGAGGCAGGAGCTAAGTCGCGCCTTCCGCTCTACTCTGTACATACCTGTACTTTTTAATTCTACGCACATAGTATTACTGTTTTGGCCCCCTGTTGGCAACACCGTATTAGTATTAAAATCCAAGCGCGTGTGCAAGTGGGGGAAATTGATCAGCCCATGACGGAGGGCGACACTGTTGGAAAGAGGAAAGAGCGAGGCAAGCGCGCGAGAACAAAGACTTTGTTGGTCCACGCGGTAGTGGCGTTTTGGACAGGCCTAGACGCTGGGAACGGTGGTCTTTTAGTGATCAATGTGTCTCGTGACTGCCTTGCCCTGTTGATGTCACGCTCGAATAAACCAGAAATAAAACAAACACTTTCTTGTTTGCTTCTTGCTCGTGCGCTCCTTCTCGCCTCGTCAACTTCTTCACCCAGAACGCGTTTTAGGAAGGACCGGATAGCGAGAAAAGGGAAGGATATGGGGGGCATAGTCGTAAATACGTTGAGGCAAGATTGGCATCCAATGGGGAAGTGACGACCCTGTAGCGGACACCAAACAGGGCAGGAAGGGTGGCAGGATGGGCCGGCGCCACGTTCCAGCAATTTGGTCATGCCGGTGGGCGCAATAGCCAGGCGATCGGCTGCACTCGATCTCTCGCCAGGACAAACAGGGTAAAGAATCCGAGAGGGTACTTTTGGCGGGAGGGGATGAAGGGGCAAAACTGCTTCGTCATACTCGTACAGGCGTACCGCACGTGATCTCGTCCGTGGAAGAGCAAGTTCACGACTGGTAAAAAAAAATTGGACGAAAATACTCCGTACAGCACTCAAAAGACGAAAAGCTGCATCTCTGCCTTGTCTTACCATCGCGTCAAATTGCAAGTTCAATCCGAGCTCAATGCATCTTGCCTGGCCTGCAGGGACCTTTTTGTGGCCAGGGCTCCATCGGTGCCTTTTCGGCAGCTTCCTGCTTTGTCTGCACGGAGGTCGGAGCTTTCAAGCCCTGCATCTTAGGCACGCGGAAATAAGAGCGCGACGCTCGCACTGCTTTGTATTAATACTTCGTACTGAAACGGCATTTTAAGGGACGCGAAATAGTAGACTCCGCGGCCAAAAATATATTATGGAGCACGCACGAGGTGAGCCCTTCCGCGCTCGCTTTGTCTCGTCCTGCGTATTGGAAACTGTTGCAATTGTCTCAACATCTTCGACACGCGTCGGTCAAACAATGCAGACCGGCCACTGCATGTTACTGTTTACCCCACGCCAGTCCAGACGCAAAACCCTCTTGTGGGGAATGTAAAACACAATGCGGGACCGAGAGGGACGGAAGACGTCGAAAGCATCGCGGAGGACTCCGTACGGAGTATGGCCATCACGATATGTACCGACACTCTTACATAAGAAGAAAAGAGCGAGGAGTTTGAGGAACAGAAACAGTGCAGAACAGGCCACAGGCCGTCAGTCATTTTCCATCCTTCGCAAAAAAGAAAAAGAAACGGAAACGGAAACTCCGGACGGTCGTGGCGGCGATGTCCACAAAACATCCCGTTCTTATGTACAGGTTCATCTCGTATAAAAGCCGCCCGTGGGGTTGGCAAGCCGGCGGTCCCATCCATCCAAAGTCACTCGCAGCAGCCACTCCAAACAAGCTCAGACAAGGCGACTCAATTTCAGCTTGCCAGTTCTGCATGCCACGCATGCAACCCCCACCGGCAGTGCTCGGTCAGCGGAAGCGGCAGCGGAAGCGAATCATTGCATGGATATGTGGGACTCCCGGTTTTGGCTGGCGGCCGAGGCTGGAGTCTGGAATCGAGCTCTTCCATGTTGAACAAGCTTTTCGAAGAAAAAGTATAGCTCTGTTTTGATCGCACGATCATTTGCTGTATATGAACTTGCGAGTAATAATATCGTATTCATGATTTGATCCCGTCAGCAATGGCCGACTATCCACACGAGCAATTTCCTTTTTGGACAAGCAAGCCGTCATCGGTGTCTGATTCCAGCCGAGGGTTGGGGGAATGGAAAACGAAACAAGTGCAGCCGGTGACCACCAGCGCCGTCTGGCTCTATTTGGCATGGCGTTTTCGCCGGAAGAGAAAACAGAACAAAAACCAACTTCATGTCGCTGGGTCGACGGTATCTACCGGGTCGACTGTTGCGGGTCCTTGGGGATCTGTTTCGACAGACTGCTTGATCTCCAGATCACCAATATTGAGAAGCCCGAATCGCGACGTGATGAGGCCCTTCAGCTTGCCTCCATCATGGCACTGATCGGCCAAACTTGCCGCTGCAAGCACCCAATGGCGAGCCTGGTCTTCCCGTCCGTCAGCAAACCAGTCGATTCCTTCATTGAAGGCCACCGCCGCAAGAAACTGGAGCTCGTCTTCGGGCCAGGCCACTGTCGTCTGAAAAGTTAGTCGACGATAACCATAGATTTGATGCTCTTGTGTCAGCGAGTACCTACCTCTGAATCGAGCTCGCCATCCGTCATATACTTTACTTCTTCAAGACCTGAAAGGCAGCATCGTTGTCACGGTACAGAGCTGCCTGAAACAAACACCGGTAGTACTTGATGAGTTTGTCACCGCCAAACTTGCCAGCCGAGCGCAGTTTCTTTACGATGAGACGCATCGTAGAGACAAACTCTTTTAAATTCGCAAGTTAGCCTCGTCTCGTCTACTAGAGAACGAAAAGGTGACCCTAGTAGTGTATTGAAATGTAGCAAGGACTTACTTTTGCTCGGGATGAGGGCCTGCGATCGAAGCAGTGAGTCGCCCAACACACGAAGTGTGCTAAAGTCATGACAGGTCCCAGCTATCTCACAGATGCCTTCCAGGTCGTCCCAGTCGCCGAGATGGATGGCGCCTCAAAGTCGAAAGCAAGAAGCACCGACAACTTGTTGAGGAAATCTGAGGACCCAGAATTCCGGTCCATCTTCCCCAGCCTTTTGAGCTCTGTGTGGAAAGCTCGAATGTGCTCTCGCATGACATGGCAATCTTTGAGCGCTTGGGCTCTGTGGCTCAGGCAACAGAGACGTTCGTATCAGAGCAGCAAGGGCCGAAGATATGAGAAACCGGCAAGTAAGCCGTTTTGATGAGAGATCAGTGGTGGCATACATCTCTTTCTCGACTGGAAACATGTTTCGTAATCTTGACGCAGGCCGCAAAAATTCCTACCGTTTGCCGCAAGTCCCAAATACCGGAGTATTTCAATCCCAGGTTGTATGACGCCCTGCAGAACCACTCAAGCTCGTCAATGCTAAACCTTTGTTTTTCTGTATCGGGCTGGAGATGCGGTCCGTCTCCATTGCATCGACAACTACAAGATATGTCAGTATTCATTCCACGATAAAATTTGGAATGGGAAGAGGAAGAAGCATATTGTGACTTACCACTTGCAAAGACACATACAAGATCTTCAACTGTTTGTTCAGCTTTGGCTGAATCTTTACACGTGGAGCTGGATGCTCCCCTTTTGCCACCATCCAACATGTCTCGCAGCATGAGGATCGTGCATCGAAACAGAGCTGGGGCGTGGACCTGGCTTGACGGGTCATGGTTGATTGCATCAGCCAGTCGCTTCATCGCTTGAACCATGAATCGCGGGGCCTTCTCGTGTCTTGCATGTAGAATACACGCATGCAGTATCTTCATCCTGTCTGCAGAAATGTTGATTCCCCTCAAGCACTCGGTTGCCATTTCGAGGTCACTAGCCTTGATAGACAACTTGTATAGGAGGTATTTGGTCATCGGTTCATGTCGGGTAGGCTCCGGCATGTTGACGTAAACTGACTGGGCAGCGTCCAAATCGTTGTTCTCGATACAGCATGTCAGAAGCTTCCTGTAGAATATGCAGTTTTGGGCTATTAGCAAAGAAAGGCATAGAAATGAAGAGAAACCTTTTTTGTTGTTGGAAACAAGGCCTTTCCCGTAGAGCCAACTACCTTTCTATCAGAGGTCGGTTTGCTCGGCCGCCAGCTTCGAATACACGACAAAGAGCGAGACGACACCAGCGAATTGCCGACGCATAGTTCCTCTCTTGGTATCCTTGTTTCGATGCGTTTCCATATCAACTAGTAAAATATGTCAGTGACCACCTGTTGAGTGATATTGCCATATTTCTGTCTTACCGTCTGGGCAGCGGGAGGCTGTGTCGGCTCCGACCGGAAGTCTAAGCTTCGACAATACGCTTTGGACTGCATCGAGCTCCTCGTGTGTTTCGCGCTGGTGGGCAAGCAGCCAAACCCGCGTGATGATCAGCTTTTCAATCCACTCACTGGCGTCATCTCGATGGCGCATTGAGAGCAGAAACTCGTCAAGAACGTTGCATCCAAGGCCAGGGCTTTTCTCATGCAGTCTTTGGATGTGGTGATGTAGAAGCTGAAACTCCAATGCCGAGGACTTGAACGATGCGACCATTTGCAGGAGCACGTTAGCATAACCGTTAGCATTAAAGGATGCTGACAATGGCGATGCAAAAAGCTCCAACTGGATGAGCTGGACGCGATGGCTGTCATCTCCGGAACTGTCAGACTGGAGTGCTTGGACAAGCTTCTGTGCCCGCTCGTTTCCGGGCAATGTTTGCACACCGAGCGAGGCCATAGCAAGGGAGTGGATGACGGAGATACGAAGCTCCTTCATCTCAGATGACAACCCGGCTACATCTATCCTTGACATGCACTCATGTGCCCGGTCCAGCCAAATTGTGGCAGAGACAAAAGTCTTTTTTCAAGAGCAGAGGACCTCCCGATCTGGAGCAATGCCTCGACCATTTCTTCGACAGCTGCTGACTCAATTGTATCTCGTGTGTTGCTCGTCTCCGACTCTCTGTACAAACGGTCGGCATCGTCCAGTCGGTTCTCTCGTGAAAGCTTAATTTATTAGAGCATATTTTAAAGGGGGTGAATAAATCTGGCTGCATATTGAGACCGAACAAACCTGGATCAAGTGAAGGTTTCTGAAGGCGGTGTTGAGCTGATCAAACTTCGTCTTCTGATGCATGGTGCCCTCGTCGCCGTGCTTCGAGAAGAACCTGTCCAAAGTCTGCTTGTATGTTCCGGCATGCTCCAGAAGGAGGTGGCCTACGTCGGTTTGCTCGTTGTCTATTCAGGCGTCAGACGACATGCATTGTTGACTGACTCGCAAAGGACTCGCAAAAGTTGGAAGGAACATACTGATGCATGACCTTGCAGCTCGAATTGCAATACCCAGGAGATTAAAGCACTTGCGACCTCACAAATGTCTCCTCTTTGGAAGACGCGTCTGGTATGCGCTGTTGTGCATGACCACAAATGCAAATGCTCGACTCAGTGGGAGAAGGAGCTTGTACTCGGCCGACACGGAAGCAGACGTCTTTTCCGTTTCTCGCTCCAATCGGAGCACGAGGTTCCACAAGGCCACAGCAGCTTTTGTGGGCGGCATCATCATCGACAAAACTTTCGGTTTGTTTCTGAGTGACCCGTCGCCGTGCTTCGTCGGCTAGAGCCGCGGCAGCGACAGTATCGCTCTTGATTAAAGGCAGACGACGCTCAAGGTCCGCAACAATGTTCTGGCAGAAAACATGTTAGAGGTGAGTTGTTGTGTATCTGTAGAAACATTTGGGAGCCATACCCAAGAATTGCCCAGTTTGCGCTTGGTGCCAGTCGCAGACATGGCGTCAAGGGATTGGAACCGGCTCTGCCATGGTAAGCGGGAATCCGATCGCATCTGAATATGCGACTGCGGGAGTTGTTGAGTGTTGTTGACATGAGCCACGTATGTAGAAGGGAAAGAAAAAGAAAAGGGGGAGGTGGCTTTTTTTTTTCGATCAACTAGAGTCATGTCGAGCGGTAAATTTCACAGAAAGGAAGCAACGACCGTAGGTGTGTCCGAAACGGAAGCAGCGTTCTAGCGACCGCTCATGATGGTCGCGACTGCCTCACAAACAGCAATTCAGAGCACGTCAATTCCAAGTCTATTTATAGGAAGGAGATGAAATGAGAAGGAGATCAGTGAATCAAATACAAATGTCACTGATGATAACATGGAACCTGAGCTGTCGAACAGGCCGCTGTAGTATCTTGGTGGTCTGGGTTAAATGTTAGGGTCTGGAAGCAGAGACCCTGCAACGCATGAGCAACGATTGCGGGAAAAGTATTGCAGCCGAGTGTTGTCATATAATATAGCAAGAAGCACCATTATCTCTCTTGAAATATCGGCCTAGCCAAAGATGAGTGACCGAGAGAGAGGGAGTCAATCAAAGCTCGGTGTAGACACATTTGAAACCAGCCACCAAACCGGGTCAACCAGGGTCGAAAAAAGCTGACCAAAGGCCCCCAATAACAACAAATTATGAACTGCAAAGAAAGGGGTGCTATGTACTCAAAGTAGTGAGTGGTTTGAAGGGGAATCGACGGGAAGTAAAGGGCCAAAAATTTGCGAGTGCGAAAAACAGAAAAAAAATGTGCATTAACCAATCACTGTGTTAATGGGTCGTTGCGGCAAGAAGTTTCCAATGATTAAACTCGGGCTAAAAAGCGTAATGGTCAGCACACAAGTATCACAATGAGTGATCAGAGGAAGCCAGGATACATATGTACATACATCTTGTGATCATCACGCCGAATCTTGAGAGAGAAGCAGCACTTGATGATGGGATGTTTTGATGCATCATCGGGGTTCTTGAGCGAGCAGGCCCGTCAGGAGCGTGTCGTGGGGCTGAGTCAAAGGCGATTGTGCCAAACTCCTCCCAGTAGCGAACCATGGATTCTTCTGTCAAAATCTCATGCAACGCCAATCTTGCCATCCCGCAAGTTTCTCCACGGGAAACATGGATGAGCTCAGCCATCTCCTTGTTGCCGCGGAAAATCTCGCCGGTACGGCGCCAGCAGCAGGCCGCACGGCCATACTGGCAAAGACACGGTCGTATTCCATGAGCGTCTTCTCAAACCACATCTCAACATAGATCAGCTCCAAATCGGTAAGGGCTTGCATCTTCTCGCGGAACTTGGACGGAAGCGGTCGAGCTGGCGTTGAATCTTTTGCTTTGATACCGGTGCGATCTTGTGGCTGTTCGAGGTGGTGTGCAAGGCGCCCGCGTAACCCTTGACGTAGTTGAAGGGCTTCAAGAGGGCCAGCATCATACTTTGCCTTGAGTAAGTCAGACATATCCGCTGCTCGGGTGTATCGTTGCCTGATGGGTCGGCGGCCCTGGAAGTAATATTCGCGAGCTTTGTCTACGGCGCGGGATCGTGTCTTTTCGAAGGCGCGTCCGGGAGACTGCTGATGTCGAGGGCCCCCGAAGCTGCGGCTGCCGCAAACATTCGTAGCCCGGTCTGGCGGAAGCATAGTGCCACTGCTGGACCCCAGTGCGTTTTGGCGGCAAAAGAGCATTGGTGAGACCTTGCGCGGGCGTCGTTTTGCAGAGGAGCCTTGCCATCCGCGCCGCTGATGCCGGTGGCATTGTTGGTACCGCTGGTGAGGAAATTCCGTGGCGACGTCCGGCGGTGCGCTCCGCAGCAGTTGGTTGCTCTGGTACATCTGACACATAGGCAGCGTCGTCGACCATACTGCTTTGGAGGAAATCGTTGAGGAAACTGCAGCTCACCGCTGACCTCGGGCACGATCATGAAGCTCGAATGGTTATGCATGTTCGTGAAAGTGGTTTTGTGCAGTTAACCAAGCATCGGAGAATCCACCAATAGAACAAAGTCAGCGGCCGGCCTCGTGGAATAACCAAATAAGAGAAAAGCAAAGAAGACGGTGAAGCAAGGCGAGCTGCTGCTGGACCACCCTAAAGCCTCCGACTGTTACACCAGAGCGGTCAAGGGGAAGAAGAGGCTCAAAGCAAGCGTCTCCACACTGAGAAAAGCGATGGAGAACTACTGGCTCGAGAGGGGTGCAGAAAAGGAAAAGATTGCTTGGTGTTCTGTGACCGGGGTTCACTGTCTTGATAGGAGCTAGGAGAAATTGACGGAGGGGGGAAGGGCAGCGAGAAGAGGTTGCATAGGGGCAAGGACGGGGGTGGGTCTGAAAGTCTTGCAGGGACAGCATAGGAGCAGAACGTACACTGGCTTCACGTCATTGGAAGCCATGACATTGGGCTGAATTCCAGAAACGGGATTGGGTCGTATACGAGCTGCATTGGATTGGCCTTACCAGCAATCCTTGCAGCATTAAAGGCTGTCTTGGCCGCCTCTTGTCCCGCGTCAAAGGACGGCGGCCGCATGGCACCGCCCGTGTTGGCGTTTGTGCTGGCGCTGCCTGCTGTTTTGCTGAGCGAGGCGCGCGGATCCGTAAAGTTTCGTTCTGATTCGTCTGCCACGGAGGCGTCGCCGACAACCGCTCTTGGACTTCCTGGATTCGGATCACGAGCTCGTCGTGGCAGAGGTGGCCGATGTTGCGTTTAATGCACCTCGTACATGGCCGCTCCTGGGCGTTGTTAGTACATGGTTCCAAGAATTCGAAATGTAAAGAGGAGCGAGAAGGAATGAGGAAGCTAGCAATGGAAGCTATGGACAGGCGACGAAGAGGCTGCGGGCCATGCCAGGTGGCCTGGCGTCCAGAGTGTTCTCGGGAGCGTAGGCAGAAGGTGTGGAGGACAAAAGGCTGCAAGGGGGGGGGAGGGGGAGGGGGGCTGCCGGGCGCAAGTGCTTGAGTGCTCGAACGGAGATGTGGCTAATAGAGAGGCGGAGATAATGGTGAAGAACGAGGGAGGGGAAAGAAGCAAAAGGGGGGGGGAGGGAGTAACAGAACAGAAACATCAAACGAGCGAGGATAATACATACCAAATCGCATGTCATATGCTACAGAAAGAGAGTCGGAGTTTAGCAAGAGTCCTTGACATAGATAAAAAAAATGCAAGGAAAGGCTTGAGATGAGATGACGGTTGATGCTTCGAGGCGCTGCCACTTTGAACTTCCGCTGGCCAGCCGCACGCGCCCACGTAAAATGTGCAGCGCAGTGCAGCATTCGCTTCTTTCCGTCTCCCGGGCTCTTTGGTCAGCGGCCAATGAGAGAAGGCGAAGCCGATCGAGGCTTGACAAGGGCATTCGCACCCTGCCCCTGACGCGACGCGCAGCTTCACCTACCTCGGTGCTTGAGTATGTTGACTTACAGATCGACGGCAATATACGCATGCTGCAGACAAGGGTCCAGCTGGTGATGCAAATAAACTGTTGTGGAAAGGAGGCGAGTCTGGATACGAGGTCCGGGGCCTGTGAGCAGGCCAGAGAGCCAGAGAGAAAGAGGGAAAGCACACACACAGCTTGCCGTCCAGGCCTGCAGAGCAACGCACAGCTGAAAACTCGCGGCCCTCTTGCTGAGTTTGTTTGGCTCGTTTTGCGCTCTCTCGTAGTCTCTCTCCCAGTCTGCCGCTCTCCAGACATTACAACTTCCTGTTCCCTGCATTGCTCGACTCTCAAAACTTCACCGTGGTTGACCTTGCGCCGCTTTTTCGGTGTGCGCGGATGTGTCGCCGGCTCGTTTGCTGTCGGTGGTGGCAGCATGGCCGTTGTTTGACACAGCCTTGTTCTGCCCGGCAGCCTTGCCGTAGCCGTTGCCGTGCTCTCGGCGTTGACGTCGCCGGCGGGCGCTATGCGCGTGGCCGTCTTGTGCAGCAAGTCTCTTTCCATGCTGTGTGTGTGTGGATGTTATGTGGTGTGGCCGGTGCGTGCGTGCTCCGTTGCGTTGCGGCGTATTACCGTCTTGCCCGGCTGTTCCCTCCCGATCTCCTATCGTCCTGCTATCGCCAGAGCCGCTGTCTGGCTGCGTCGTGCGCTTCCTCGTGGGTACTATGGTGTATCCGCGTGCAGACCGCGTGTCCCGTTGAATCCTCCCTCGTCACCTGGGCTGCGAGGCACGACTGTCGCGCGTCTCGCTGTCGACTCGCTCCTAGCTATTCTCGGGATTTCCACAAGCGTGGTGCTTGCTTGTGCCTTGCCACCCTCGCGTTCCCCCCGATCCCTTGCTGCGGGCGGCGAAGGTGTGGTTACGCAGGAACAGGAGAACAGGCCGCAGCGTATGGCATGCGCAAATGAGAGAGGCGCCTCTCCCTCCGTCTTGGCTGCGCGTGGGCTGCGGCGGGCCGTCGTCACACGCGCGTGGTGAGCCTGCAGGTAACGGAGCAAGGAACACTCTCGAATGGCAAACAGAAGCACCAGCTGGCAAAGATGCAGCGTACAAGACCGTGGTATGAGACACGAGTGCCAGCGGCAACTGTCGCAGATGTCGGAATGCAGTGCCGGGGATTGGCCGCAGAGGAAGCGAGTTGAAAGGAAATTAAAGAGAAAAGGATTAAAGAGAAAAGAAAGCTTGAGTAAAAGGCGAGGCCTTATTGGGCTCGGAAAAAAGGTAGAGCTGGTTCCAACACGGGCTCTGCCAGACGGAAACGACGCGATGCTCGCAGAAAGGCAATGTCACGTCACTCGTGATTATGTTGTCGCCTGTCGCGAAATGATCGGATTGCTCATACAGGGCCAATTGGCTGGTGTCGAAGGCAGCAGAGCAGTTCGAATGGGAAGCAAAGCCGAAATATAGCGAGGCGGGACCAGGAAAGCTAAAAAGAGCAATGGTCCATTCCCCACCGAGTCGCCGAGGGAGAGACAGGAAAAAAGAAAAGAAAAAAAATAGAAAATCGCCCCAGGAATTGCCTCGCGTGAGCACCTGGAAAAAATTGAGCCGGCTCGGACAAGGGATGCGCGCCTGCCAGTTTCGACTGCAAGTAACGGCGGCGCTGCACTGTTCCTGTTCATGCATGCGGGGCGCTAGGCCGAGCGAATGGGCGGCGCCTTCCTTTCCCCATCAAGAAGAGCCATTAAAAATGACCGCAATGCGCAAGCGAATGCGGCAAAGCAGGAAAGAACTAGCCAGTCACAGGCCAGCAAGGGCAGCCAAGCAGGAAGGAGCCCACAAGGATAACAAAAACCACACTCTACTTTATGGCGCAGGCGACCCCTCCTGCCTCTTGTTCGATTTCAATCCAGCATGTGGAGGAAGGTGCATCTTCACTGCAAGTACAAAAGTTGACCAACAAAGTGGACTCTGAGCCATCACTCTTTCCTCAATGATATCCCATGCCGTTTGATCTTTCCCCTTTCGATATGCCATTACCAGACATCAGTCCACACAGCGCTGTCCCGTTGATCTCGGTGCAACCTCGCAGCGGCGCACGTTTTACTCTATTCACACAGTGGGAGGCAGCTCCCTCACCCGGCCAGAGCCTCTCGTTTCCCAGAGCGTCAGCTCCAGAAACCAAGCTCTCTCCGTTTTAGGCTTGCCAAGCCATGGAAATCTGGTGCGGAGCAGACGTCGCTTTAAAGACGTCCTTTGTGTCCAGCAGTATTACGGAGCACGGAAGAAGTACCCGTCATCGTGCATGCAGGGGGTAAGTGCTGCGATGCATGTACTCCGTGCGAAGTAGCAGTTGTGTATATTTGCACTGTACACCGTCTTCTTTCCAACTTCCATTGCTCCTTTGCAGCCTCCTTTCTCTCGCTTTCGGCAGATGAGACAAGACGGCCAAGAAAACAACACATGGGTGCTTCATGTGTCGGCGAGAGCAGTCAAGAAAGATAAGAAGAAATGGATGTACAGAGTAAAAATCACAGCCTCGGGTGACATCCCATTTTTCTTTTGTCCTTCTCACGTTGAGCAACACATGTTGTGTACGTTGCACTACCTCGCGTTGCCCAAGTTTGTACGCTTGTCTTGCCTGCCACCTGGTCAAATCACGTTGGTAATGGAAGATATGTGATCGTATTCAAATAATCATGAGTGCGCTATTCGTATGGCAGGAATACCTGCAAAAAGGCCCGTGTCCCTCCCAAACATTGACAATTTAAATGTATTTAAATGTAAACAAAAAAGCTCTGCTCGCGGGCTTCGCCGTCACTCGGGCTCGTTCCATGATCGGGTCGACACAAGCCAGCGGATGCGCTCCGGTGTCGCCGGGCTCTCGAGCCGCAGCAGGCCCTCGTCGTCGTCAATATAACCCTCCTCGGTGCTGCTGATCGTCTTGGGTACAACACCATACTGCGCCCGGGCTGCTTTGAGTGCGTCCGGATGGCAAAGAACACCGAAGCTTGCCCGCATGAATAATGGCAGGGCCTCAGCCCCACGCCACGGCTGCGCTGGATTCGTCCGGGAGTTCCTTCCACTCGACGCCCTTTGAGCAGCATGCACGTTGAACACCTGCGGCACCGTCACGGAAGCCGGGGATCTTGTAGGCGGCCGGGTCCGGCGCCGTGAAAACAAGTGGCGCGGCATTGGTCCATTCGCGAAGCCATAGAACTCTCTTCCATCGTAAACAGGCCCATTCCCTGCACGAATGCGCCCTGGATCTGGCCATAGTCGATGGCAGGGTTGATCGTGCGGCCCACGTCCATCAAGACATCCGCCCGGAGACAAGTTCCAGGTGCCGGTGAGCGTGTCCAGCTCGACCTCGGCCGCGGCCACGCCCTGTGTGAAGTAAAAGAACATCTTGCCACGGTTCTCGTCCCACGAGTAGCCAATCTCGGGCGTCTTGTAGAAGCCCTGGGCCGACAGATTGACGCGGTCAAAGTAGGCCGCATGGGCTAAGCTCCTTCATTGTGGCTCCTTGGCCGAATTTCTGCGGTAGGGCGCCAGTCGATGTTGTTGAGGACATTGTTCGCAGGCGTTGTTGTTACACCGCGTATCCGTTCAGATCTGACGATGGCCGAGGCGCCGCCGATAGCTGAAGCGTTGGCGACTGTGTTCGTAGCTCACGTCTCGCTAATAAACACAGAGTCGATCGGAACACGCAACGCTTGCGCCGCAATCATGACCATTTTGTGTGCAGGCCTTGGCCCATCTCCGTGCCCGCCGTGCGCAACCAATATGGAACCGTCGTGGTATATGTGTACCAGAGCGCCAGCCTGGTTGAGCCACAGTGCAGTGAAGAAATGCCAAATTTGGTCGGTATGAGTGCCAGGCCACGTTTGCGCCACTTGTGTTCCTTGTTGAACTCGGTCCACCGCCGCTCGCCGGTTTGTCGTAGTCGTGCCTTTGCGCAGCTGCTCGTACATTAACGGGACGTGCCAGTCGGTGATGGACTGGTTGAAGTGCGTCAGTTCGCCGTCCTTGTACATATTGATGGCCCGTAGCTGCTCCACCGGCATGCCCAGCCGGTCAGCCACCTCTGACATGTAGCTCTCCGGCGATAAACAACCCCTGTGGCCACCGAAACCACGGAAAGCAGTGTTTGGACATGGTGTTTGTCTTGCACAGCCGCCCGCGTATGTGCACGTTGGGGATGTAGTAGCAAAATTGTCTCGCTGTGTGTGATGGCCCGCTCGCACACGGCAGCAGACAGGTCCCACGTCCAGCCAGCGTTGTTATAAATAGCCAGATCGAGCGCCTGCAGCTTGCCGTCGCGGTTGACACCCACCTTCCACTTCTGCGCACGGAAACGGGGTGGCGCTGGCCCGAGCGTGTCACCATGTCCCTCCTCGCGTGTCAGCACATACAGCGCACTGGACGCCGCGTTTTATGTGCAGCCAAGGCCACGAATAGAAGACAGCTGGATGGACCCGCGTCTCTTTGCCTCCAAATCCGCCGCCTAGGCGTTTGACACGCACGACGATCCTTGTTTGGCTTGCACACCCACAAACCTGTGCGGCAAAAGCCTGCGCCTCGGTTGGGAAATTTCTGTGTGCTGCAAAATATCTCGATCTCGCCGTCTTCAAGCTTGGCACAGCAACTGTAGCGTTTTGTCTCGAGCTCAAAAGTGCTCTTGGCCACGGCCATAACGCCGTCACAGCCTGTAAAAGATGTGGTCGCAATTCTCAAAGGTTCCATTGTCCGCACGCTCTTCCCCTCGCTTCAGTTCACTGGGCGAAAGGCTGAAGGAGAGCTCTCCTTCTCGATAGCCTCTTTCCATGGTGAAAATCGCGGGCAGTTCCCTCGTACTCGATCTGGACACGCCGGGCACCCTCGACAGCACGCGCTGCACTCGGTAGCCAGGACCATGGCAATGGGTTGTCCCGAACGGTGTTGCAACCTCAATCTTCGGCAAAAAACACTTCGGTCAAAATTCGGTGGCACTCCCAGTGGTTTGGCACGGCAATCGTTTGGGCCAATACTGTGGCAGGGCTCGATGATCTCCGGTTGACTCCTGGGTATCAAGTGCTGCGTCGTAGTCGATGCTCAAGATGCGTGCATGGGCCCTTTTTGGATAGGACGAGGGCATCCCGTTGGCAGTTCGTTTGTCAAGGGAGGAATGTCGTCCGTATACTGGGCTTCTCCAGTCGTCTGTTTGAGAGCAGCCAAAATGCTGGATTTGCTTTCAGCCAACAATCTCTTGGTGCATAGTCGCGGACGAGCCGCGTCGTGTCTGGTCCTCGCCGGTGGAAATGGGCTCTGTTCCAAGCTCCTCAACAGCCTGTCCAATCAAAGTGTGATTTAAACCTTTGGGTCGACCTCGTGCTCAGTACCGCCCGTGCCATCCATCTCACAAGCACCAGCTTTCCTTGTCGAGCTCAGTCATCACTTCGTGGTAGAAACGGTAGAAGAGGCTCAGAGCCAGGGCCTTTCGGTAGGACCGCCATGCCTCCTGGTACAGAAAACGGCAGGTTGAAGTCTGTTTCAAAGGGCATTCATGACCCTCCACCGTTTCAAGCTCGGCGAAGCGCCGGCCAACGAGTACGTGTTGGCAGTCTTGGCTGACACCGTTGTCGGCGCCATGCCGCCGTATGCGAGATTGCACTGCTCGACAATACCATCCGCGCCGAGGCGGACCCGCATGGCCGTCGTCACAATGGCAATATCGTCGTCCTTGCGCTTGGCCTGCTTGTACGCTCGGAAGTACTCTCCCTTGGCGCGGGTCATCGGGATACGGATGGCAGCGGAGAATAGCTTCAGCCGCAGTGCTGTTCGCCGGTACCCTGGAAAAGCTGGACATGGGAAATCTCGATCTCAGCCACGGATACACCGGTCGGGTCCGAACTTGTCTTTGGCTTTGGCAACAATGACCGCTTCCGCTGCCACAAGGACTGGGTTGAGATCGGAAATCGGAGATGCTGTCACCAAGTTGCCCGCAGGGTGCCAACGTTGCGAATCTGCCGCCCTGCAAAGAACTTGAGCTGCTTGTTTGATGGCAAGCAAAGACCTGTCCACGGGCAGGGCCATATTCTCTTGCAGACTTCTCTGCAAGGTGCTTCCGAGGTCGGTCAAGGTCACATTGCCGCCAATGGTCAGATGGTCGTTGCTGAAGGCGTACTGGCGGAGCTCGGCGATGTCGCCAACAAAGACGGACACCGGGTAGTTGAAGGCCTTGAACTTGAATCTCGATTTGGGTCTCGGAGCTGCCCGCCGATAATCTTTGGCTTGCGGATACACACTCTTGATCTCGAGCAGCTGGTCCAGTGTCACTGGGCGATACCATCGCTTTCCTCTTGTTGCCAAAAGCCAAAGGGGCCCGAAAAATTGTGCTTTTTTCAAGGCCGAGGCGGGAAGATGAGCTGCGGTGTCTGGGTTGTATTCAATGAATCCCGGTGGTGTAAACCGCTTAATTTGGCTGGTGGCCGTCTGCCCTGGCATTGTCTTTGCAGCAGCCGGCCCCGTTCTCTTTCCCATCCATGCAGCAACCATTGCCTCCGTTTTGCTTTTGCCTTCATGCAGCCGCCTGCCGCATTGACACTGGAAAGTCTGTGGCAGAGTCCAAGATAGACCGGTACCCAGTGCACCGACACAGGTTGCCATCAAAGGCCTCTTCGATATCGTGCTCTGTAGGGCTATCGTTGTTGCGGAGCAGAGCGTACAAGCTCATCACAATACCCGGAGTGCAGAAACCGCACTGGCTGCCATTTCCGCGGGCCACACGCTCCTGCGCCGGTGTGGCTTGCTTGACGTTACCAATTCCTTCAATCGTGATGACATGCTTGCCATCGATACTGGCCAGAGGTGCCAGGCATGCGTTGACACTAGCATGGTAAATGGACTTTGTGGTAGGGTTGTATTGGCTGACAACAACAGTACAGGCACCACAACCGCCCTCGCCACATCCCCTGCGGAAAACATCGTGTGGTCAGCACAGAGTCGAGTCGGCTTCCCCGATATCAGCTTAGACAACTTACAGCTTTGTCCCCGTCAGTCCGATACTCTGAGATATTCGAGAAGAGTTATTTCTGGGGTCAATCTCGTCGAGAACGACCCGTGTACCGTTGAGATAGAAGCGCAGTGTATCATCAAACGTCGTCGTCAAGGCTGCCGACAGCCTCGGTCGGCTCTGGTGAGATGGCGCCAGGAGCCATGGCTTGTGGTCAATCACAGTAGGTCGTGGTCGAGATATCCGAGTCGGGAAAAAAGATCGCCCGTAGAAGGGTTCCGTGTGAAGAAAGGCTGCAGCTTTGGGAGGATAGCTCCTTCTAGATTTCCTTGTAGACTGGGGTATTGGCGCGTGCAAGGAAAGAGCAACCGATGAGTGAATGCCACGAATTATCCAAACAAGAACGCAGTGTAAAGGTGGATTGGGAAGAGAAGAGAAATTAAAGCCTGCGACCGTCGATCTTGAAGAAGATGCAGGGCTACCCAATACTGGGAGAGTGATACGGAGCAGGCAAAACTGCAGTGCACGTTGGTTGGCCCAGATAAGACATCAGGCAATGTTCTGTGCCATGATTCGCGACTGCCTTTTTGGACTCTTGTTCAGGTGAGCCGGTGTAAGTACCAAAGTATCTGTGACATAATTTCAGCCCGTCTAGATACAGACGGTCAGTTGCGACAAGATAATACGATCTGCACCAACAAATATTAGGTAATACTTGTCGGCATCCGGCGGCGTCCAACGTCGAGCGGTCTGGCTGGCTGGTCTCGCCCGCTTCCCCGCATTCTGACGATCCATTTGGGACCACCTTCAGAACTGGTCTGTGTGCTCCAGAAGTAAGCCTGGATTTCAAATTCACGTGTTTTGGCTTGTTCGTGAGTATGAACCTGGCTGGCCTATTGTATAATGTATTCGTTGTTTGCTGCGTGGAGATGTAATCAGGTCAAGTTGTCCCTGCGGACTGCGAATGTAAGACCATATTCACGTCTTCATCGTGGCCAAGTCTTCTCGCTTGAGATAGTATGTAACCTCATACCTGAACGATATTATCCCTCTTATGAATCTCATTAAACTTAAAATCTAAAAAAATCTTATCATATCCAACAAGGTTGAATAGTCATGGCATTGATCAAAGAGTCATATCTTCCATAGGCACACATGTACGTACGATCACCGTGGACGAGCGGTGAGGCAGCATCAAACAAAGAAAACATCGCTAGAGCATGTTTTTATCTTCAAAAATGGCTCAAGGGCCCTCATTTGAAGGATTCCGACCTCTGCAATCGTGACTCACGGTTGACTCACAGATGCATCGCCTTACTCTGGTATGAAAAACCATACTTCCCAAAATGGACATCACGTGTTCTGTACAGTCACGTGCAGCAGAGTCTCAAACCTCAACAGCCCTTTAAGAGCAGCTCATCACCAACACAATGCCATCGACAAGCAGATCGCCAACGGCGACAGTCCTCACAGCACGGCAAAAATGACCGAATCACCAAGTCTCCGCGAAGTGGGCGGCTGGTGCGAGTGGCCATTGAGGGCTGTGTACGTTTCCGAAACCAATCCCAATCCCTCCTGTTTTCCAGAGTCTTGTAAAATCAACGGTGACGAGAGCTCTACTAACCGCGTTCTTTAGGGTCATGGCGCTCTTGATGCAATCTATGGTGCTGTTTGACGCATCGTGCGCTGAGCGTGGCTGGTCGGGCGTTGACCTTCTCATCATTGGCGGCGACTTCCAGGCCTCGCGCAATGCCGCGGATCTCAACCTTAATGTCGGTGCCGCCCAAGTACCGCGCCATGGGCGACTTCCACATGTACTACTCGGGTGCCCGCAAAGCACCTTACTTGACTGTCTTCATTGGTGGCAACCACGAAGGCGGCGGGCCTACCTGTGGGAGCTGTTCTACGGCGGCTGGGTGGCGCCCAACATCTACTACTGGGCGCGCTGGCCAACGTGCTGCGCTTCGGGCCGCTGCGGATCGCCGGCATGAGCGGCATCTGGAAGGGAATCGACTACCGCCAGCCACACCATGAGCGCATTCCGTTCCGTCAAGACGATATCAAGAGCTTCTAACCACGTGCGCGAGGTGGACGTGCGCAAGTTGCTGCAGAATCCGCGAGCGCCGTCGATATCGGCATGAGCCACGACTGGCCGCGCGCTATTGAGTGGCATGGCGATTCAGAGCAGCTCTACCGCATGAAGCCGCACTTCCGCCGCGAGTCTATGGACGGCACGCTGGGCAACACGGCAGCCGAGTACGTTCTGAACCGGCTGCGGCCGCGCTTCTGGTTCTCGGCACACATGCACTGCAAGTTTGCGGCCATCAAGCAGTTCCCTCCGCCAGATGCAGCCACAATCGAGGAGCCAGCAGTCCAGACTGTGAAAAAAGAAAACTTTGCGGATACACCGAGCACAAGGATTGAGCTTCCAGCTCCCACAAGTACGGCCAATGCCGGCAACCCAGACGAGATTGACCTAGACATGGACGATGATGAGGATGAATAACGGCGTTGAGAAGGCACCAGCTTGCAGATGATTCTGCGGGAGCAGCTGAAGGGAAAGAAAAGAAAATAGAGAAGGAAGAGACGGAGCCCGAATCAGATATTCCCAGGTCGGCGGGTGTCCCAGCGAGTTGTTGGCTCAGTTGCCGGCCTCGTTCCAACGCCCACAGCAGTCTCAAGGCCAGCATCGTCAACGGTCGCACCACAAGCCCGGCCAGCCGTCCCGCCGACCATCACGAACACGCCAGGTAAACTTCTTGGCCCTGGACAAGTGCTTGCCAGGCCGCACTTCCTGCAACTCTGCGAGATTGGACCAGCCGGGGCAGCCAACACAAGCTCCTACGAGGCAGCATCGGAAGAAAAGGACAAAGCTATCGGAGACAAAGGCAGCGAACCAGACAGCTCTAGTACTCGATTCCAGTTGGAATACGACCCAGAGTGGCTAGCTATTACACGTGTCTTCTCCAAGGCCCTCGTCATTGTGACCGGCGGCAAGCCTGTTGTGCCTGATCTGGGCCGAGGCACATTATCGTCCACTCATTGACGCAGAGCGTTTCCTGGGTCGAGGAGAACATTGTCAGCTAAGGGTCGTTTGACCGTTTACCCCACGACTTTGAGATCACGGCTCCGTGCACGCGCCAGTAACCTTGGCCAGCCAGAGAACGTTTTGCCCAAACGGACAGCCGAACGAGTACACAAACCCCGCATACAAGCTGCTTTCTGTGAGCTCCTTCAGGTGCCGAATGTCTGGCATGCGACCAAGCAGGAGCGTGGAGAGCGCAAACAGAAAGGGCCCAGGAGCCTCAAACGCCACGGTAATTCTCGCGTGGATGACGGTGAGGGTGAAGGCTACGGCGACCGGTGACATGGTGGCGGTGGCGGTGGCTACAGAGGACGGGAAACGGGAGGAGGCCGCGGTGGACGGGGTGGACGGGGGGCCGGGTTGGGGAGTGGAGGCGGATACTCTAGAGGCGGACGAGGAACGGAGGGAGCGGTTACTAGACGCTACAACTTTGGAAACCCAGTTTACACTTGATTATGCATTCAATATACATTGAAGTCCACAAATCACAACGTCGATAAGAGCCGTAATCGAATCATTCAAGGGCAAAATAATAATCTCTACCGAGGGGCTTGAAAGCAAAGGAAAATCGTGACAATCATTCTGGGTATAAAATGTGTCCCTTTCGTAAAGCGAGTTCTCCACGGAGAAGGAGGCAAGCAGAGTGTGGGGGGACTGGTATTTAATCTCCCACCAGCCCGCGGCAAACACACAAAGCAGAAACAGCAAGCCGAAGCTTGCGCCGGCCCGAAGTGCCTGCAACAGTTGAAAGCGTGGCCGGTGGTGGCCGTGCATTTGCATTCTGCACTATTGTCAAAGCAGCGCTTCGCAGTCCTCCAGAAGCAGCAGGCTGTTGAAAAATTATGCGCACTTGCCACGCACCCTTCGCTGTTAGGGATGGAAAAGGAGACACAAGGCAGCAGGGCTGTGGAGGCTTCATTTGCCCCTCGAGGACAAGATCGCCAAGCAGGTGGATAGATGCGTGCCCCATAAGATGCCAGCTTCTCTGTTTCGGCTCGAAGCTTTGGGCTTTTGAAGTTTGACGATTTGGGTGTTTTGTTTGTGTCCGTGTTTTTACAAGAGCGCTCAACCAAGCTCTGCACTCCCTGTTTAGCTTCTGGCGGTGAAAAGGAGGCGTCCAAGGAGGGCAACTTACTGTCCATGCCAAGGTAGTCGGCAGCCATCAGAAGCTCCAAGCACATTTCGGTCGGGATCTCAATATCGGGCACAATCTCCTATCCTTGTTCTTGTACCAGTACTGGAAGTACTCGACAACTTTCTCGAAGCACAGGAGCACTGAGGAGCAGCGTTAGCAGCGTGTCTCCAGAGGATTGCAGACAAGCACAGCGTCGCGAGAAACGCCTCAGAACAAGTGTAGGTTGTGGAATCCCATGTGGGACCAAAAAGACGGGCCTCCTGTTGTGCAGAAAGGCCGCCAGTGGCTCCTTCGACCAGTTTTGCACTGAGCTTTTGAATCATCAAGGCGGGTCCAAGCCGGACCGGAACACGCGTGAGAGCGAGCAACGGGCAGAGAGCAAGAAAGCGTACCTAATTTCCGGGAACGTGGCAGCGGCCCGACTTGGCCTCGGCAAACTGGCTCTTGGAATCCAGCATGCGCTTGATGACCGGGCTGACGTCGGTGGCTGCACGCATCAGACAAATTCGAACCCCTCGGCCGATACGAGGGTCACGTAGTCGCTGGACATGGTGAAGGACGAGGTGGAGGGGTAGACGTTACGAGAGAAAAAGGAAAAGAAGAGCAAGAAGAAAGCGAAAACAAAACAAAAATCCAACTGCAAAGTGCTCGATGTGTGGTGGCAAGCCCGACAGTCCAGCAGTCGTCTGTCTCGAATAGCTCTCAGGGTCGCGTTAAGAGGAAGCGTGAACGTCGCGTGGGACGAGGAGAGAGCGTGAAAGAGTTTGTGTCAAAAATAGAACGGTGCTTGAAAAATGCAAAAATCAATTCCGGAAGCATTCTCGCACGCAGAAGAGCCGCTAGCCTTTAGTGGTCTCCATCGGAGTCAGCGGGTGCACGACCACACGCGCCAAATCTTAATCGCCCATGATCACCCCTAAAACCACGGACCGTTGCCCGCGAACGTGCCCAACAGTGCGTTTCAATACACGAAACAGGCAAAACGTCAACTCATCACATTATCCTGCGCCTGCCCTTTCAGGTCGCTCTTTCCTTCCGTTGCTCTCTCCTCTTCACTCCTTCCCTTTTCTCTCCAGATTCCAAGGCCGCTTCATTCCTCACGAGAAAATCTCTTTTGATTCAGCATTTGTGGACATTTTGGTGGCCACTTTGTGAAGATCGAGACTCGCCTTTATTCCTCAGCTTTCTCGCAGACCGAGCCAACAAGCAGCAGCACCAAAAAAAACTTTATATCATCAGTTATCCAGCGCGCTCAGTCTCCCGCCAGTCGCACGCCGACGAAAGCTGTGATCGACAACGAGCAAAAGAGACAGGAAGCTTTCTGTCTTTTGCGCTCTCTTGACCGAGGCGGCGCATCTTCTCTTGACTCGCCATTTTATTCTTTTCTTTTCTCAGACGTTGCAGCCCCATTATGGCTTCGCAATACCGCAACTCCTACTACCACAGCCCACCCGTGACACATACGACTACGGCGTCCAGCGGCGGTCGACAAACGACCGTCTCGACTCCCGGCCAGCAAACGGTCAAGCGACGGCCACACGATCAGCTCAACGTCGTCGTCTTCGGGCCCGTGAATCCTCAGCCACCGCCATGACCAACGTCACAGAGCCTCGACGTACTCGAAGAAATTGTCGTCGTGGGCGACGGCGGCTGCGGCAAGACTGTCTTCTCATCAGCTACAGCCAGGGCTATTTTCCAGAGGTGCGTTTGCAATCTGAGGTCTTCCTTGTTCCCTCTCGCAATCTTATTCACAGGCCTCTAGAAATACGTCCCGACAGTGTTTGAGCAACTACATCACCTACCCAACACACCCTCCGTCTGGCAAGACGGTTGAACTGGCGCTGTGGGATACGGCCGGCCAGGAGGAGTACGACCGCTGCGGCCACTGTCATACCCAGAGACAGATCTCATCTTTGTTTGCTTTGCTATCGACTGCCCAAATTCGCTTGAGAATGTCATGGACAAGGTAAGCCAAGCCAATCCCGGCCAGATTTTCCAAGGCAGTTCCATAGCTAACAATACTTTAGTGGTACCCCGAAGTTCTGCACTTTTGCCCTACACGCCCTTGATCCTGGTCGGCCTCAAGTCAGATCTGCGGTTCAAGAAACGTGCATCGACATGCTCAAGACGCAAGGTCTGACGCCCGTGACTACCGAGCAGGGCCTCGCCGTTGCCAAGAAGATGGGCGCACAGTACATGGAGTGTAGCAGCACAAGGAGATGAAGGCGTCGACGAGATCTTTGAGCAGGCTCTGCTGACTGTTGTGGCCAACGACCGCCGGAATCTTGAGGCGCAGGCGGCCACCAATAGCAAGAACTCCGCTACCAGCGGTACCAACACGGGCAGTGGCGGTGTTACATTCAACAGTGGCAATGGCTCAATCCCCATTGCGGTCCGATGAAGAGAAAGAAGAGACGCTGCATCCCTTGTAGGGTAGCGGATATACGCGTGCTTGGAAGTATGGCCAGGCATGGCGTACAAGGCGTGGCGCGGAGCAAAAGCAAGCGAAAGCAGCGCGTGCACGGAAGAAGACGAACGAGATGGCGACGATAGCAGCAATGACGATAACGGCATGCTGCTGTACGGAAAGAGGAGACGGGCAGGAGCGGACTGCACACACACGCATCCCACGCATCCCACGCATTCACAACAAACACCACACAACACAGCACAACTCTCTCCGAAAATACACAAAAACATCACCAAATTAATGATCCCACATCTCAGCATGATATGACTACGAAACAACACTACATTTTTTGCTTTACCTTCCTGGCTTTGTTTTGCGGCTGACCCCTTATCTTTCGGGGTTTCCCCTGCCCTGTCTTTTATATTTCTATTGCTTTCTTACAAGACTTGAGGGCTTTCACAGCTTTCTGTTGGCTCTTCGCTTGCCTTCTCTATACATCATCTGCCGGCGACTGTGACTTGGTATTTTTGGGGACTGCAAGCGTATCTTCAGGATGGCCGTATTGCTTGTGTTGTACAACTAAGGGCGGAGGTCTGCCTATCCAAGTGGACAGAGGCTTCCCGCTCGAACTGACTTTTAATTTTTCCTTTGTAGCATGAAATATTACAAATGTTTTTTTTTTTAAATCATAAACCAACCCAAATCATATCTATTGCTCCTCGAGATTCAGGTACCCGTCTCGGTGGCCCATAAACGCCCAATAGTCGTAAACAAATTGTTCCCAAAATGCATCAGATATACAACCTTCCGGCTCAGTAGTCAAAGTCCATGTCGCCTCCCCTCGATCAGCCTCTGCCCCCTGTCGGAGCAGCTGCCTCCTCGTCATGTAACTGTGTAGCAGCTTCCTCATCTTCATCGTCTTCCACCTGCTCGTTCTGGTCGTTATGCTGGTCATGCTGGTCATCGCCGTGCTCTTCTTCGTCGCCCTCGCCGCCTTCTGCAGCTTCTGGCTCCGGCTCCGGCTCCTTCGCCATGACGCCTTCAAACTGCGACCACAGCGCTTCGACCGCAGAAAACTCGTTGCCGACCTAAGTCGATCAGTAGATGTTACCAGTAAAGGAAAGAAAAGAGAAGAGAAGAGAAAATGCGCCTAGAAACCCAGACATACCGTCACCACGGCTCCAGCGACCGTTGAGTTTGTTTATATTGGCCAGGACCTGCTCGAATGACTTTTGTATCGTGGGTGTTAGCTACCTGGCGACCCGTGCAGTATGCAGCTTGTGTAAAAGTGGCGAGCATACCATGGCAATCTCACCGAGCAGAAGCTCGCGCTGCTGCTCGAAGAAGGTCTTGCGGGCCGCCATCGATGTTAACGCGCCGGCAGGACGCGTCCCCGCCATGGCCGATGCTGCGCGGGAGTTGGACATGTGTGGATGGGATGTATGTGGATGTGGGCTGTACGAAGTATTGAAAAAGAGGAAAACACGTGCACGCAGCTATGTTGCGTTCACACCTTGTCGCGGGTCGTTTGGTGGTCAATTGCTTGATGCCGTTGTGTCGCGTCTCCGTTGACGAGCTTAATCACATAGGTGACGCAACACGTGCTGCGGGATAGGAGTAAAAGTGCGGGGCACTATGTGGCCAGAGTGGGTCTAGAACATTAGTTTTGCAGCAGTTTTCAAAGGCTATTTTGTTTGCGACGGAGACTCTTCATAGCACTGTAAAAAAGTGCCTAAAAAGGAAACTGAGGATCCGCCCTCTCGGCTCGACCTGTCACGAAAGCGAAGTTGTGGAGCCGGGCAAAGGTGAGAGATGAAATGTGAGATTCATATTGCCGTCGGAAAAAAACTTTCTCACCTGCGCATGCCTTCGGACGATCAAGCGACGCGGGAAAAAAAGAAAAAGGGAAAAAAAGATCGGCAGGAGAGAAAAAAAAGCGAGCGTCAGCCTTTGATCTTTTTACACATAAATATGTGTATATTTAATAAGATCCAGGTAATCTACAACAAATTTTTATACGAAAATGACAGTAAATAACATAATATATGATGACAATACAAAAATACAAAAAATATAGAATACAGAATGCTCGTCTCGGTCAGCCTCGGTCTTTCGTTATTGCTACACGCACCGAAAACCCCCATCACAGGGCATGTGTATTCACAAAGAGCGAGAGAAATACGACACAGAAATCGGGGGTTTGCCTTCTTAAACCGCGCATGCCATGGCCGCCTGCCTGTGCATGTACACGCAGCCCACATATCCCAATGCCCAATGAGGAAAATGCGCCCGAAAGAGAGTGGCAACCTCTTATGACAACACGACTCGCGAGCCGGCGATGAAACCACCGAGGCCACCGAGAAGGCCACTGTAACCCATCTGTTCATCTGTTTCATGCTCCGTTCTTCAAAAATCGTCTTTTGGACTCATGGCGCAGTGCAGAGATTCGAAAGGTGTTAGAGAGCACAATTGAAGAAAGATCAGAAAAGCTCGGAAAAATAAAAGGTAGGAAAAATAGTCATAACTATATTATTTTCTCATACTATGATCACGGAAATATGGTTTGCAGTGCCTGTTACCCAACAGACAATGACAAAGAGTTGATGGGGAGGAGTCCCTACAACATCATTCAGACTGGTCGCAGAAACGAGAAAACAAATAGAAAAAAAGAGTGCCAATACCTCCCATGCTTTTTTTGTGCTTGTGCTTGTGCTTTTTTTTTTTGGCTTGTCATGAGTCCGCTTCTACCTGGAACCGATAGTAAATCATGCCCTGTTTCTCCACGGTAGCCATCGTCACGACTCAACGCGTGCTGACAATTTAGTACAGCTTAATGGCAACAGACTTGTTCTGCGTGTAGTTGGCAAGGGCGGCCTCGCCAAGCTCGCGGCCAATACCGCTCTCCTTGTAACGCCGAAAGGAAGCTGGTGGTGCAGGGCGTTGTAGCACTGGAGTGGGGTGTTAGCAAAATGTCTCCAGCCATTCGAGAGATCATGGGACGAGAAAGCAAAGCGAATGCGCCCGTGGAAGAAAAAGGTGGAGCCGATAGATGGGGAAAAGCGGGGTGCCAGATGGGAAAGTGGAACCAAATGGCGTAGTTGAGGGGAAACGGGGAGGAAGGACTATTTTGGGGCGAGGGAAGGGGTGAGAACTTTGTGTGGAACGTAAAACTTACGTTGACCCAGACGGTACCGGCGCGCAGGGCGTTGCTGACGCGGATAGCAGTGTTGAGGTCCTTGGTGTGGACGGCGGCGGCCAGGCCGTAGTTGCTGTCGTTGCCCAGAGCGATTACCTCCTCGATATCCTTGAACTTGGCAATGGCGGCGACGGGGCCAAAGATCTCCTCCTGCATGATCTTCATGTCCTGGCGGACATCAGCAAAGATGGTGGGCTGGATGAAGTAGCCCTTGTCACCGTGACGGTCGCCGCCAGTGACGACGGTGGCACCCTCGTCCTTGCCGGACTTGACGTAGCTCATGATGCGATCGAACTGCAGCTGCGAAACCTGGGGGCCCTGGAAGGTCTCCTCGTGGAACGGGTCGCCGACCTTGTTCTCCTCGGCGCGGCCTTGAAGGCAGCAATGAACTTGTCGTAGATGCCCTCCTGGACGTAGATGCGCGAGCCGGCGCAGCAGCACTGGCCGTGGTTTGTAGTAGATACCAAAGTTGACCCAGTTGATGGCCTCGTCAATGTCGGCGTCGTTGAAGACAATGTTGGGGACTTGCCGCCCAGTTCGAGGGTGACCTTCTTCAGGTTAGAGGCAGCGGCAGCTTTCATGATGGTGCGGCCGACAGCGGTGGAGCCGGTGAAGGCGACCTTGTCAATGCCCATGTGCGAGGAGATGGCGGCACCAGCAACCTTGCCGAAGCCCGTGATGATGTTCAGGACACCAGGGGGGAAGCCGGCCTCCTTGATGAGGGGAGCGAACGCCAGAGCGGACAGGGGGGTCTGCTCAGCGGTCTTGAGGACGACGGTGTTGCCGGTGGCCAGCGCAGGGCCGATCTTCCAGGCAAGCATCAGCAGGGGGAAGTTCCAGGGAATGATCTGACCGCAGACACCGAGGGGCTCGCTGCGGGTGTAGTGGAACATGTCGGGGGAGATGTCGATGGTCTTGCCCTCGATCTTGTCGGCCCAGCCGCCGTAGTAGCGCAGGCAGGCAACAACGGCACCGACGTCGCCGCGGGCGTTGCTGATGGACTTGCCGTTGTCGAGCGACTCGACAGCGGCGAGCAGGTCGGCGTTCTTCTCGGCCAGGTCGGCGAGCTTCAGCAGGCAGATGCCACGCTCCTGGGGGGTGGCCGTCCGCCATGCGCCATCAAAGGCCTTGCGGGCAGCCGCGACGGCAGCATCGACATCCTTCTCGGTGGCCTCGTGCACGGAGCAGATGACCTCCTCTGTGGTGGGGTTGACGACCTCGAGGGTCTTGCCCTCGGCGCTAGCAACGAACTCGTTGTTGATGTACCTGCGTACAGAGATTGTATTAGACACGGATCAGGGAAAAGTGAGGGCTCAGTGGCTTTGCTGGTTGTGCTGGTTGTGCTGGTTGTGCTGGTTGTGCTGGCTGTGCTGGCTGCTCGCCATGCATAATACTAAGATGGTCGTTGTTTGTAGGATCACAGAGAAGGGCAAGGCGATACGAGAAAATCACTTACAGGCCGGTGTTGAGGGTGAACTCGCCCGTGATGGGGGTCTTCAGGTTGACAGTGAGGCCAGACATTGTGAAAAGGGAAGAAAGAGGATTCGGGGTATCAAAGAGGAGAGTTCTTGGTCAGAGGGGACGGAAAGGCAAACGGCTGGATGAGGTAGAAGCAAGCAAAAAATGGAGAGAGAATGCAGAGAATATGAGGAAAGAAAAGAAGAGAAAGAGGAGATCAAGGAACTGCTCTCGGGGGAGGAGGCGAGTAGTTATATACGATGGGATGAAGCCGATCTGTGGCAAAACGGAGGGGGGTGGCACTCGTACATGGACAGTAAAAGGAAATACAGAAAAGGAAAAAAGGAAACGACGAGCAGCGCCAAAGGGCAGCAACGACGCAACGGGCCAACAGTGCAACCGCGAGGAAGGCGCCATGCGGCAGCCCCAAAGCCGCTGTGCGTGTGAGTGCGCTGCGAGACGATAGCTTGGTGAAGCGGGGACTGCACACGCATAGCCTGGAGCTTGCAAAGCCGCAGAAAACCGGGGACAGCGTCACCTCTCCGGGCCATCTCGGGGTAATGGGAGCAGGAGCAGAGGTGGTGGGGGGACCCAGCAGGTCACCACTGCCACCACCTAGCCGCCCAACGGCCCCAGATACAGCAAGGCACGCCAGCGTCCGCTCGCCTCCAACTGCCCCCAGGGCGGCTGCCGATACACTGGCACTCTCCACGATCGCTCGCTATAAGTAGCAGGTATAGGGGAAGTACTGCAGGCGCGATCTCAAGCACGTAATGGCGTCCTACAGAAGGCCAACATCCTGGAGAACAAGCAGACCAAACCGCACAGGAAGGCCTGTAAAGGCCTGCAAAGGCCTGAAACGCTCGGGATCTCTGAGATCCATCTGGCGATCTGCCCACCATCTTTTCCCGTCCGCCGCTCGTCAGTGGCCGAGTGGCCTGGCCTCCGCGATGCAAACTGCCTTTACCCCCCCGTGGGCCTTATTTCCATTTCCGAACTGGCCACCCTCCCCGCACTCGCGCCCGCAGTTCCCATGTTTCCTGGCTTGGGGCTGGCTGCCGCTTCAGGCTCTGTCTCTCCCCCTCATTCCCGCCGGCTGTCTCCTCGCTCTAATTGCCCCCTGCAGGTCCTTTCCCAGCACGCGCCAACCAGTCAACAGCGCAAATCCACGCTGGCTGGTTGGGTTGTCTCTAGGTTCTAGCACATAATTATCAGCACGGGGCCAGCCAACGGCTCCGCAGCAAAACAGGTTAGCTCCGCCCCAGGGGGTGGTTCGCAGCCATCCGCAATTGCTGATGATAAGACGTTTTTTCGAGACAGAGAGAGAGAGAGCGAGAGAGTGCGTAAACGGGCTTTGATTTGCGACGGCCAGGACAGGATGACCATCTGGCCGTCCTGCTGGCCACCCCGTTTATGATTAGTCTTTCAGCCGGAAGCAACCAAGATATTTTGTGCATCTTACAGCGCCGGAAAAGTCCAGGATGTGGACAGAAGAAAAGGAATGGAAACCACTAGATACCCGGAATCGTCGAGACCCGATTCCGAGCAATACTACGGAAGGTCACGTGGGAATCCGAAGAGGATCTGCGCCATAGGTACATGTATACGAAGTATTGCTCTCGTTTTCCGTGCTGCTGCGCACGTCGGACCGTGTGCCATCGTCCTGGCGCTGTCCTCGACGTTACAAAGTATTACCGCATACTTGTTTGCTGCTGTACTCGTATGTAGAAGCGTATGAGGCGTGGTATCTTTGGGCCTTTTGTTTTGGGATTGTGATTGTGCCTCGGGCAATAGGTGGCGACTACAGAGCGGCTCCGACGTCCACGGCCTAGAAGCACCCCTCCACACGCCCCATCCAAAGCGCACAAAGAGGTGCCTGGTAGTGCTAATATGCTACCAAACATCCCCTCCCCCACATACTCGTAAAAGCACGCTTTTGCTCCAGTTGTCCTCAGCCAAACGTCCAGCAAACAGGGAGGTTTTTTTCTTTTTGGACGGTGTGCGCTTACCCAGCCAGGCCTAGCGCACTCGTCTGAGCACAACCTTCCGTCCCATTTCGTCCCCATTTCCAGGCTGGACACAGAGCCCCAGACAGCATCATGACGACCCCCAGACCAATACAAGATGCAGCACCTGTGTTGTGGAAGAACACGCCAGTTTCAGGACCAAGTGGCCCAACACATCCCGCCGTGCTACGCAACTGGCCATTCACAGGCGATTCACACCAGCAAAAGCGAGAATCCCCCCCCCCCCCCTGGCCTCTTTCCGGAACCCGAGGCTCAACTGACGGCTGGTTTCCTTGTCACCGAAAACAGCAAGAAAGAGGACTGAGCTCTGGGAAACTACGGTTGTCTTTTTTCTTTTCTTCGTCTCCATCTTCGTCTCTCCCAGGATGCGTTTGGGGCTCCACGTCGTGCGGCCTTGCATTTTCTTTGCGGCCAGCTGAGCTTTGTCCCGGATGGTCATATTACAGGTTCGACAGACCTGTACATGTTCATGTACTCCTTACTGCCCAGCAAAGGTATCTTATTTCCATGAATGCCTTTGGACTTTACCGACAGATGCCGGGTTTGGCTGCCCTAGACGCTCAACCGCGAATCCCCTCTTGCTCTCCAGCATGCCCAGGGGGTTCTTTTTTCCCTTGTTGTGGCCTAAAGTGGTATCGCTTTCCAGGTGTCAATTGTTCATAGCACGGAATGTGCTGCACACTATTACTCCTCCATAAATCAGAGGCGGAGGCCCTTGCAAGTGAGGTTGGCCCTTGCCCGTCCTCCGCCTGACCGGACAGCAGACAGCGCAGGGGAACAATGGCCGCCGTCAGCAAAGGCTCCGTTCCCGAGGAGTTATTGTCGTCCCAGTTTGCACTCAGATCGCCCCAGACACTGACCTGGTTGACCTCCGTGTCCCCAGGCCAGCCGTTGGCCAGTCGTCTTTGGAGTGTGTATGGGGTAGCTAGGCACTGGGTGTTGGGGAAACGCCGTGACGTGTAAGTTGAGTGGCTGAGACAAGAAAGCTATTGTCCAACTCTGACGTCCACATATGGGGCTCCCGCGCGCGCTCTGCCTGCCTTCCGCTACTTAGTACAGAAAGCACATAAACGTCGTAAGGTATTATCTCCTGAATACGAAAATCGGTTCCGGCGGCCCATTTTGCTTCTGGGGGTTTGGTAGGTGAAAAAAAAAGGTGGATGGAGACCGCCCTGGCACTGCGGAAGCCCCACAATACCCAGACTACGAGACCAACGTGAACGGCTGCGCAGCGTCGAGATTTATAATTCGGCGTTCGAGAGGGGGGGATATATCTCCCGACCATCCTTTGGCCCCCATCTCCATTTTTTATTTCTCCGTTCTCCAGATACCGAGCCTCGTTGGAGACACAAGCACATCGTATTCCGGGGAGAAAGTCTGGAGAACGGTGGCGGTTCTCCAAATGTACGACCCCTGCGATATGAAGACACCTTGTTGAGCAGTGGGGTATCTACCAAGTAGAGCCTCGCCGTTGCGTCTTGTCCTCTTCCGCTGTCCTCAGCCGCTCTGTAATGTCTTGTGGTTTGTGTCGCGATGTTGACTTTTTGGAGGCAGGAACGGAGCTCTAATACGGAGAGCTTCCGCACCTGCACATGCGGGGCGGGGTTTTAGTTTGATCGAGCAAAGTTTCTCCATTAGGAAGGTTCGTCAGATTATATAAGATTCGAGCTGTTGTCTGAGCCGTCTTCTCTATGAGCACGGAAGCTGAGATAACAACGCCCAGCCAGCTCTTGCCTGCTGTAAAAACATTTATGTAGTACTCCTTGCTCAGACTATTTGATAGGTCACGTGTGTCTAACGTCGTTTATCGTCGTTTGAGTTGCGCAAGAGTGCAACGGCTTAAGAGGGATATATATAGTTACCTCTTCCTTGCCAGCTTCCTTGGCTATGCTGTACGAGTATTTCTCATGCAATTGCCGCTGAGCTTGCCGTGTTCTATTACTGCACCCAGACATGATGATTGGTATGTTCCTGGAGGGTCTGTAGAAACAAAAGTTTGGGGCAAAGAACTGGGGCACTTTATATTATATTAAAAATTCTCGTTTAATAGCGAACATGGGAGACTCGAGCTTCGCGATGTTGCTGTGTATGTTGGTGTTGATTGTGTACTGGAAGACCGAAGAAAAGCTGCCCACGTGACCAGCAGCTACCAGTGAGGAAAAGACGCTATCCATAGGGGTAGCCGAAGCCCTCAGCCAACACTGCTGGAGGAGCAAGAAAAGTGGGTCTTGAAAAACCACACAGAAATCGACACCCAGCTTTCTGTGGCAGCTGTCACCAACCTCACCTGGCAAACAAGCATCACCACCTCCGCCGACACCAGCGCCGCCTTTCCTCCCGGGCGACCTCTCTCTCTCTATATCTCTCCCTCGTCGATATCGAGCCATCCGACTCGCACCTGCCCACCTCGTCGACAGGCATTGGCTCCTCGTTGACCACTGGCAGCGGATTTTGCTCGCTCTCCTCCTCGACTCCCCCCTCCTGACTTGTCGGTCGAGTCCCGTGCCCACCTGCGTTGGCTTTGTACTGCAGTACGAGAGACACACATCCTCGCACGTCACTCACGCACATATACACACACCGCCCACAATGCCGCAGCCGTTGAGCACACGGGATGCCAACCTGTTTCGCCAGGTGATCCGCAACTATGAGGAGAAGCAGTACAAGCGTGGCCTCAAGGCGGCGGACCAGATCCTCAAGAAGAATCCGCGCCACGGCGACACCATGGCCATGAAGGCGCTGATCCTCAACGGCCAGGGCAAGACGGAGGAGGCCTTTGCGCTGGGCAAGGAGGCGCTGACGGTCGACATGAAGTCGCACATTTGCTGGCACGTCTACGGCCTGCTGTACCGCGCTAACAAGAACTTTGAGGAGGCCATCAAGGCGTACAAATTTGCGCTGCGCCTCGAGCCGAGAGCCCGCAGATCCAGCGCGATCTGGCCATCCTGCAAATCCAGATGCGCGACTACGCCGGCTATGTGCAGAGCCGTCACGCTATGCTGCTGGCCCGTCCCCAGCCGCGCCAGAACTGGACAGCCCTGGCCATTGCGCACCACCTCGACGGCAACCTCGTCGAGGCCGAGCGTATTCTAACGACCTACGAGGACACTCTCAAGAACCCACCGCCCAAGTCCGACATTGAGCACTCCGAGGCCGTCCTCTACAAGAACCGCATCATTGCCGAGACCGGCGACATCCAGCGCGCGCTCGACCACCTCGAGTCTGCGGCCGTCGACAGCAGCCTCGACCGCCTGAGTGTGCTTGAGCGCCGCGCCGAGTACCTGACAACGCTGGGCCGGCGTGAGGACGCTGCCGCCGCTTGGCGCCTGCTCATCGACCGCAACCCCGACCACCCGGCCTACTACCAGAGCCTGGTCGAGGCGCTGGGGCTGGACGCCGAGGGCGCCGACGAGGCCACCCGCCTGGCCATCTTTGACGAGTACGCAGCCAAGCACCCGCGGAGTGATGCAGCGAAGCGGCTGCCGCTGGACTTTTTAACAGGCGACCTCTTCCAGGAGCGCGCACGAAAGTACCTCTTCCCCATGCTCGACCGCGGCATCCCATCTCTTTTTGCCAACCTGAAGCACCTTTACGCCGACGACTCCAAGAAGGCTGTGGTTTCCGCACTCGTCGAAGAATACCTTGCCGCCGCCTCTGCCGCCGCCTCTGCCGCCGCTTCCGAGGCCGCCTCGTCACAACCGAACGGCAACGCGCCGCTGCCCAAGACTGACTCCTCCAAGGGCGAGGGCGCAGCACTCTACTTCCTCGCGCAGCACTACAACTACCACATGACACGCGACCTGGCCAAGGCAGACGAGTACTGCGACAAGGCCATTGCGCTTGATGCCACCAGCGTCGACTTCCAGATGACCAAGGCACGGATATGGAAGCACCGCGGCGATCTGCAGAAGGCGTCCGAGGCCATGGACCATGCTCGCAGCCTCGACACGCGCGATCGCTACATCAACAGCAAGGCCGCCAAGTACCAGCTGCGCAACAACGAGAACGAGGCCGCGCTCAAGACGGTTGCGCTCTTTACGCGGCCCGACTCGGCCGCCGACCCGCTGTCGGACCTGCTCGACATGCAGTGCATCTGGTTCCTGACCGAGGACGGCGAGGCCTACGCGCGCCGCGGCAACATCGGCATGGCACTGAAGCGCTTCCATGCCATTGCCAACATCTTTGACATTTGGCAAGAGGACCAGTTCGACTTCCACTCTTTCTCGCTGCGCAAGGGCATGATCCGCGCCTACATTGACCTCGTGCGCTGGGAGGACCGGATACGCGACCACCCTTCTTCACGCGCGCCGCCCTCGACGCCGCGCGTCTGTACGTGAGCATGCACGACGATGCCCAGAAGGATGCGACTGCCGCCGCCACGACGAATGGTGGCGCGGGCAGCAACAGCAACAGCAACAAAAATAACAACGGCGACGCCACAAACGGCACGGCCGATGCCGACGCGCTTGCAGAGAAGAAAAAGGCCGCTAAGAAGGCCAAGAAGGAGGCACTCAAGGCCGAGCGCGAGGCGGCCGAGAAGGCTGCCAAGCAGGACCCCAACAAGGGCAAGTCAGCCGCCGCGGCCGCAGCTGATGCCGAGGGCAACGTCAAGAAAAAGGACGAGGACCCGCTCGGTCTGAAGCTGGCGGCGACGGCCGACCCGCTGGGCGAGGCGACCAAGTTCATTGCGCCGGTGCTGCAGTTCAGCCCCATGAACATTGACGGCCAGCTGACAGGCTTTGAGATCTACCTCCGGAGAGGCAAGTACCTGCTGGCACTGCGCTGCCTCAAGGCGGCGGCGGCGCTGGACCCTGGCAGCAAAAAGGTGGAGGAGCAGACGGCGGCGCTGCGTGCGGCTCTCAAGGAGGCCGATGTGTCGACGCTGCCGCCCAAGGTACAGGAGGTGCTAGCTGCCGAGTTTCCGTGAGCGACGCGGGACCACGTGTGGTAGAGGCGTTTCGATTTGGGAGGAGAAGAAGGAGAAGACAAAGAAAAAAAGGCTGCATAGTGGCGGCACAGGTGGAAAGTGTCTTGTGTAGGCTATCAAAGATGTGGATGGCTTTGTGTCCGCTCGCCCTATGTTTCCATCTGGCATCCTCATTGTGCTTTTTTCTTTCTCCGTCTTATGATTTTTGTCGCAAAAGCTTAGAATCATGGGAGGGCCAGTCATTGCTTTGTTTCTTTCTTCTTGCTATTCCTGCTTTTTTGTTTTACATATACTTGTGGGATAAAGACGGAGAGAGTTGGTCTCAGACGACCTGGAGTGGAGGCTGGAAAGAAGATAGCGTATGACGAAAAGCAAACAAGTGCAAAGTTCACATTGCGACCTGCGGCGACGATGCGATGGAAGAGCCAAACAACAACGCAACTGATGATGACGTCTGTCTACACCTTTCACACCTGCCGAGTCAACAAGTCCGCCAGCCACTGGCCCGTCCTTCGGCCCCCGCTTTTAGCTTTCCTTCGGAGCCCCCCGATCGACACACGCCCTGGGGCCTAGAATCTGGCGGTGAAGAAGCCAGAGGAGCAAGCCCTTTGCTTGCCACCATGGTGGAACTGCGGCCACGGCAATTGCTGATACGATTATCTCTCCAAGACCTGATCGTGTGAGAACTAGTCCACTTATTTATTTGTTTATGTTCCTGTCCGTTTTCAGTATCTCCTTGATGCATACGGACGGCACTCATTCAATCAAGATTGTGTCCAAGTTACGTCCTGTCCAAAGATGGGGACAGTCTGTCGACTACTTGGTACAACGCACATGTTGGACGTAAAATCTCTTTCCTACCTCTTCGACCGGGTAGACCCTTTATCTCATCAACTCCCGCAACAAGAAACACGTTCTTTCCGCCTGCAGTGCCGATCCGCCCCTCCCTCCTCTTCCCCTTCCACAGCCGTGTTAGTGGTTACAGCGGCTGCGATCTGAGCTGTCATTGGCTGGTAGCCCGCTTTTTTTATTGTCTCGTCAGAGTGTCGTCTGTTTGAATTTCCTTGCAGCAGCTAATGTCGTCACTGGGGCTTTTGGGGAGCTAGGGGTGCGGGCCAGGCCAAGGAAGCAGGATTTACGTCATCTGGCATATTGACCAGCCTTCCTTTTGAGTATCGGGGAAGGCGAGACGAGGCAATGCGCAAGTGACAGAAAAAAAACTGAAAAAAAAAACTGAAAAAAAGAGTGAAAATAGCATGTGTCGAATGGCTGCACAAAATGTTTTGTCACGCACTCCTTTCTCCGTTGGTCCTTACGTCGGTCAACACCGTGGAACACCAAGTGAAAAGAAAAGACGAGCTCGGGTGTAGTTGCGCCTCCTGTTACATTTGCGTTGTTTTGGGGACCTTGTTTTGCGTGTCGCCCTCTTTTTAAAAAAAATTGCCGACATCCACTTTCTTCAGTGTCTCGTCCGTTGGCTGCATGACGGGGCCTGAAAAGACACGGGACGGAATCAACGCGCGCAGCCTTCTTTTCGGCTGTACTCTCGTTTCCAACTCTTGGTCTGCTGGTGTGACGATACTCTTTCGTAATATTTCAGGCGCAAAAGAGACCACGGGCATATCTTGACAACGCATGCCCCATTCTCGTCACGGTCCCCAATCCTCCTAGATGTGGCACACTGCAGCATATATAATATATATATGGAACCTTCGCGTCCTTCTTGCATTAGACAAAAGCAAAAGCAACTTGCCTTTGACTCTTTTGAATATCCTACTCGAGGCTGCTTTCTTCCCACCTTTAACTCGACATCATCGACCCAACACAATATCTTATGACCACACCTTGTTTTGTATTACCTATTTATATTTCCATTCTACATGCCATCACAATGAACTACGCAAATATGATTGAGGAGAAGCACCTCAAGGTCCGTGGCGCACCCTGCATCATCTCCTGCTGTCTCTTCGCTTTAGATCTAACATTGCCCTAGAAAGGCTTTATAATCGCGACGCTCATCTCGACGGTCATCGGCACCTTTACGACGGGCATCAACCTCTACGAGCGTATGAGCGACCGCCACAGGCAACACAAGACCGACCACAACCAGGACGAGAAAATCAAGGAGCTCGAGCGCCGGGCCGATGCGTCGGACAAGGCGCGGCGGCAGGCCGAGAAGGAGAAGCACGAACATGCCATGGCTCTGGACCGCAAGAACAACAACAGCAGCGGCGGCTATCCCTACCCGCCGTACGAATACCCGCCTCTGCCCTTCAGCCGGCCACAGAACGATCTGGGCGATGCCCTGGCTGCCAGCGGGCCCATGATCCGGCGCGAGTACGACCGCGACTATGCTCGCATGGGCGCGCGGTTTGCCGAGGGCCGACACGATTGCCCAGAACGAGCTGCAGGCGCAGATCATCGACCTGCAGGCGTCGGTCATCCGGCTGCTGCAGGAGGCGCTGGACACGGGCGTTATGCCCGACCCGGCAGCCCTGTATGCAGCAGCCAGCCGGGCACGCAACGGCAGCATCCGTGCGCTGCAGGACCAGTACCAGCGGATGCTGACGGCAGCACCGATCCGGGGCGGGATTGGCGGCGGTGAACGGAACCGCCGGAGTCTGCGGTCGTCGTCCGTGGCGTCTGGTTCCACACGGGACGGTGGTGACGACAACTATGACTACGCCCGACGACGCAGCGGCCGTGACTGGGCAGCTGCCATTGACCGGGACCGGGACTGGGACCGGGCACGCGATCGACGGAGCCAAAGCCAGACGGGTGGTGGTGGCGGCAACCGGCGGTCAGCAACGTTCCCGCTGGAGCCACCACCACTGTTCTGCCGCTATGCGCTCGAGCTGCAGCAGGACTGGCGGCGGCCACTCGACGTGGGAGACGGCAACCGTGGTCGTGACGATGACGACTGCGACGACCTGACCTGCCCGGCGTGCATGGGCCACTTTGCCATTGAGCACGACCGCTCGTGGAAGATGCACAAGCCCGTGGTTGTCGGCGAGCGCGTCGAGGAGATTGTCAACCGGGACAGCCGGCCAGGCAGCGGCGGCGATGGCGACGGCGACGGTGACGATGCGGCCGGTGGCAGTGGCAGTGGCCACGATGAGGATGCCAGCGCAGGCCAGGGAAATCTGGTGACAACACGCCGGCGCAACGTCATTGAGCTGGTGCAGGACCGCCAATTTGTGGTCAGCAACCGCTTCATTGTCAAGTGCCACCGGCCAGCCATCTACGACATCAGCCCTCGCGGCGGCGGCGGAGGCTACCTGCTGCCCCCAACGTATGCCTGCTGCCTCTGTGACCGTTTCGAACAGCACGGGCAGCGCAAAGTGACAGTCTGCGGACCATGTCGCGGCTGGTCAATCACGTGTGCGAGCAGCACACCGTGGGCGAGCTGCTCTCGGATCCAGACATTCGTGAGATCCGTCCGCCCCCGAGACGGTAACGACACAAAGACATGATGCACGAGGACGGAGCACCAGAGGACGCATTTGATTTGGTTTCTTTGTGGTCATTTACAGTCAATACAGTCAATATTTGGGTCAATATTTGGGTCAATATTTGGGTCAGTCTACAGCCTCCTGTTTGTATAAATTTGATCAATCACATGATGGAGCACACTCTCGAGGAAGGTGGTAATGTTTGTCTCTGATCATCAAAAGCATTTTTGTCGTGGTGTGCCTCAGCATGTGACTTATTGTGGCTGTGCTTGGGTGAAGGTGTTGGCTGGTGATTTACGCAGGTGATGTGGGCAAGGCATGCTTTTGTTGACCAGAACGGACATGTCCGTCTTGACGTTGGAAACATCTGCCGGCCTCTGTTCTAATTCTGTACTTTGTACTCCGTAAGATACATATGTAATGTAAATGTACTTGTACAGCATTGAAGGCGACTGTAAAAGGCCGTCTTGAGATGTCACGGCCAAGATGGGTCTCGTTTGAGCTGAGCATTCGGACTGCCAGTGTCCTCGTAGTGAGAGAGGCCTTGGGACGCATTCTGGCTGCTCAATAGCCTGTCCATTGGCAGCTCAGACGCATCTACTCGATGTGGAAAACCACAGTTTTGTTTTCGACGAATGGGATCGTCGCCCGACGTTCCGGCGCGTCGCCTTGATGAGGAATCCTCGACTCCAGCTCGCTTGGCATTCTGCCCCAAACAGAAAGCCAGAATCCTTCTAGAAAAGGAGATATAAAAAACCAGACAGGGGAACGACGAGCAAAGAGTTGGAAAGAAAACAAAATGACAGGGGGCTACTGTCAAAGCACTACTCCGTATTACATGACAAGTAGAAAACGCCTGTCCGTGACCATCAATGCCTTTGTCTCCATCCTGTCATTCGAGCCGTCGAAATAAGATCGGATACCAACAATGCTTGTCGTTATGACGCAGCAATTTCCCGTCGTGGTTGGGATAGCATACAATACTTTGTTATGGGACCCTTTGTTATTACGTAGACCCGTCAGCACAATGAAGCGATACGACCCCGGTCTTAGTGGCAAGCTACACCCACTGGAAACCCACTAATACCACGCGGCGACAGCGTGTAATATCCCGTATTCCAGGCGGGCGGGCTGTCTGAAGCCCCCAAGACGCGCCGAAGATGCCGGCTAGCGGGTGAGGGGCCGTGGCAAGCAATGATGGGGCGCGCTGGGTCACCCTCTGTATTACATATCTTAAACCACCCACACAGCAGGGCAGGCCCCTAATTGACCACTCATTGCTCCCTATAACGATCCATTTCTCGTTAGCACGGGCGCGAGTTGTCAGAATGTGTATGCTTGATTGAGTGAAGGAGGGAAAGTGCGAGAGGCCATTGACCCCCAAAACTATGCTAAAACTGGTGGCAGGTTTGGGTCTCTGACCCCACATGGTTTCCTTGGTGGCCTCAGGCCCTTTAATCTGCCTGACACCCTTGTTTCTTTCTGATACACCCTTTTAAAGAGACCCTTTAGGGGTCTTTGGAGCTCTTAGAAAGTAAGTAAATTGTGCGGTAGAGGTTAAATGTATATATAAATGGTTGTAATTAACCTTTTTTTCTAGTTATACTTTTAACGTTGTTTTTTATCTTTTTTTAAGGTTTTTATTATTATATATTAAAAATACGTTTTTATAAATTTTTTTACTTTATTTTATCTTTAATATTATTATTATATTTATAATAAGTTTAAAGGTTTATATCTTTTTTTTAATAAAGGTTTTTATAAACCGTCGGTTATTATTTTTTTAATAAATATTTATTTTATACGTAACCGTTTAATCTAATACTTTTTATTAATAAAAATTAAAAAAATTATCTATAAAAAACTAAAAGTTAACTTATTAAAAAAAAGGGATAATTATTATAAACTACCACACACCTAAGCGACGCCGCGCCTTCGTGGCGCGCCACTTGAGTGTCGCGCCTTAGTGGCGCACGCACGTGACAGGTGTGGCGCCTTAGTGGCGCTCACACGTGACGCGCGCGCTATGGCCAGCACGCGCTGGCGAGTCGCTGACGCTAAGTCAGCGCCTCCCAGCCACCAAGCTAGCATAGATAAGAGGCCCTCCCTTTTTTTTAAGAAAAGGAGGGCAAGACTTAGTCTTGACACAATATGACACCTACCTTCGCCCTCGATTACTGATTATCTCGTATATCGTGATTATTTATTTAACCTTATTATAATAATTTTAAGTTTTCTTTTTATAAATATTTAGTTACGATAGTCGGAAGATCGCGATACGACGGACCGAGCCGCGCGACCCGTTCGTAATCGCGTCGCATAAAAAAGGATACCTTCCGGGCGACCGTTAAAGAAACGGATTAATTAAATTTAACGTTTTTAGTTTTCGAAGGATTAAAGATTATTAAAGATAAAAAGGAGTTAGTTTTTAAAAAAGAGTTAATAACTTTAAAACGAAAAAAAATATTTTTATATTAAAATCATTACTTTAAAATTAATAAAATTTAAACGACTTTCGACGGTGTTTTTAATTAAAAAAAGTATTAATTTATATTAATCGTTATTCCCGTAAAAAAAAATTTAATTTTTTTTAATTTTCGAAAGATTAAAGATTATTAAAAATAAAAAAATTAACTCTCGAAAAAAAGTTAACGACTTTAAAACGAAAAAAATACCTTCGTATTAAAATCGTTACTTTAAAATTAACGAGACTTAAATAATTATTTTATTTTTTAAAAAAGAACTTTATAAATTAAAGAGTTTAAGTTGTTTTTTAAAGCTTAATCTTGTAAGTTTTTATCGGAAAAACGCCGAGTTATCGTTATTACTTTTATATAAATACGGTTTTAAAGAAATAATAAGATTTATACGTCTTTAATTTAAAGATAAAGATTAAATTATTTATTTTTAGTAATTATTTTACTTTTTAAAAAGAGATTTATAAATTAAAAAACTTAAATTCTTTTTTAAAGCTTAACTTCGTGAGTTTTTATTAAAGAGGCGCCGAGTTATCGTCGTTTATTTTTATATAAATACGGTTTTAAAAAAATAATAAGATTTATATATTTTTAATTTAAAAACGGAGAAGGACCGTAAAAAAGCCGATATATTATAATTTATATTTAAAAAGTGGACCGAAACCTTAACTTTAACAATAAAAAACCCGGCGATATAAATTTAAACCGTATATATTACAATTATAAAATAAGATTATTAAACTTCAAAAAAATATTTTATTTTTTTATATTCGTTAAAGAATTATATAAAACCTTTTTTAAAAGAATATAAAATAAATAAGTTTTTTTTAACTATTATTACGTATCCGGATATCGTTTAACGTTTTTATCGACTTAAAAAAGATATTTTTCCGAGACTTAATAAAAAAATAAAGTCTTTATATAATTAAACGACCCCTGTTTATATTTACAAAGATACGTATAAAAGAGACCGCGAAAAGTATCGTAGAAGGGCCGTCGTGAGGAAAAAAAAAGCCGTTCGAAGACGTTTAGTAAGAAAATAAAGTCGCGTAAACTAAAAAACCGGCGAGGTTTTAAAAAAAACGTTAAAAAGTTTAAAGCCGTTAAATATTATCGTTATAACGAGAAAGGTTATTATATTAATAATTATATTAAACCGGTTAACCAGTTATAAAATATTAACGTATAAATAAAAAATAAATAAACGTTCCTTTTAAAAAAACGTTAATAATATACGAATAATTATATTATATTATAATAATTATTTACGAAAAGGTCGATATCGAGATAATAATCGACTTAAATATAACCTCGGGGGTAAACGTAATAAATATTTAGTTTACGAAAAAAATATAATTTTAAAATATATATTTAAACTTTATTATTAAAATAATAAACGCGATATTTATAAAAACGTTTAACGTTTAAAACGTTCCGATCACGCTCACGGATTTCCGTGGTAAAATTAAAAAGATTATACGTTAGTGTGTCGCGATAAGTCGACCTAAAAAATCAAGGATCAACCCGGTCTTATTAAAAACTCCCGGGTTAAAAACTTTAAATATTAATATACCGGTAAAAACGCGTTAAAGATTCGCGCACATTAATTCGGAGATTATTATCGAGCCACCCGAAGGTTTATTAAGTTAATTAAGAACGAGACGGTCGTTTACGTAGTTATAACGACGTAACGACCACCGGATAAAGAATTATATAATAAAGATTTTCCGTTTAATAACGAGGAGTAAAAGAGTTACGAGGAGGTCGAGTTACCCTCGGAGCTTCGTGACTACTTTAACGTATTTAATATAACGAGCGTAATTATAATTTTAACCTTTAAAATAACAGACTATATAATCGACCTGATAAAAAAAACGTAACCGCCTTATAACGGAATTTACCCCTTTTTAAAACGAGAACTTAAAGAGTTACGGTTTTACTTTAACGAAAACCTTATTAATAACCTGTATTAAACTATTTAAAAGTTTTATAAAAGCTTTTATTTTTTTTATATTTAAAAAAAACGGTACGTTACGACTTTATATCGATTATCGGGGTTAAATAAAATCTTTATTAAAAACCGGTATACGTTATTATTAATCTCCGAGATATTAAATAAAAAGATTAACGGGGTTTAATACTTTTTTAAGTTAAATATTAAAAATACGTATCACCGTATCCGGATTAAAAAAAAAGACGAGTAGAAGATAACGTTTCGTATACGTTATAACTATTACGAGTATATAATTCTTTTTTTTAAACTTATTAATACGCCGGTTATTTTTTAATATTACATTTATATAACTTTATAAAATTAATTAATATTATATACGTAATTTATATAAATAACGTATTAATATTCTCCCGTATAAAAAAAAAGCACGTTTAATATTTACATAAAGTATTAACAAGGTTACAACGAGCTTAATTATATATAAACTTACGTAAATGTAAGTTTTTCGAAAATAAAGTTAAGTTTTTAAGATTTATCCTTACTTGTAACGGAGTTAAAATAAATAACGAGCGTATAATTATAATAAGAGAGTGGTTTAAGCTTAAATCTTATCGCGACGTATAAGTGTTCCTTAGATTTTACAACTTTTATCGGCGTTTTATATACGACTACTCGAAGTTAATTACGCCTTTTAATAATATAATAAAAAAGATATAAAACGGGAAAAAGTTAAGATTTATAAAGTTAACGGTTTTATAAAAAGTTGTTTTCGAGAAGTTAAAGGTTTGTTTTAAGGAAACGTTTTTTTTACGATACTTCGATTTTACACATTTATTACGTTTTAAAACGGACGCGTTAAAAAAAGTAAGTTTAAAGGTTTTATTTTAATTTAACGATAAAAGTAAGTATTACCCGATCGTTTTTTAATTAAAGAAATAAAAAAGGCCGGAGTTACAGTATAATACCCTCGATTAAAAAATAATAACGATCGTGGAGAACTTTAAACATTAAAGATAATACCTTAATAAAAGTCGTTAAAAAATCGAAGTTTTATCGGACCACGTTAATTTAAAGGCGTTTATAAGTTAATAAAAGTTAAATAATCGATAAACGAAATAATATATATTTTTTATACTTTTTAATTTTAAGATTAAATATTAAAGTTAAAAAAAGAAACTTAATAAATATACCGTCGCGTCACTTTAAAATTAAATATTAAAAATAAACCTTATTATTAATATTAAAGTAAAAGTTAACTGTAATATAAAAAGTATTAATCTTTTAATAAAAACGTTTTTAAAAAAGTTAAAGTATTAATCCTGGGAAAAAAGTAACGTTTTTATTATATCTCGGTATAAAACCGTTATAAGTAAAATAAACCCGTATATAACCCGAAATAACCGGGCTCGGGTAAAAGGTTTTAAAGTTTCACCGGCGAATTAATAATTATAATTAAACCTTTTAACTCTATAATTTATACTATGGGTTTTAATATAAACCGTGATTATATAAAAAAGGTTACGTTATTAAAGATATCCGCCTTATTATAAAAAGTATTATTAGTTTTATAAATTAATAACCTTTTTTATATAACGTAACGAAACGTTATTATAATAAGAAAGCTTCGAGATAATAAATAAAGAGTAAACACGATAAAATTATTAAGATTTTAATATTAAATTTACGTTTTAATAAAGAGTTTAATATATTAAAAAATTCTTTAACGATATTATAATAAACCTTTAACGGGCCACTTTAAAAGAGTACGGATTAACGAGATAATATAAAAAAATATTATTAACCGCGTATATAAAAAGATATTAATAAATTTATAGATTTATACCCGATTTATTAAAAAGTTATAACGAGAAAATATAAATTATATAAATAATTATAACCTTTATTAATATTAAAAAATTATAATAAAAGATCTCGATAAATTTTATAATAAACTATTTAAAGTTATATATAAAAACGAATTAATTAATAATATTTTAATAATTATAAATCGTTATATAAAAATATACCGTTTTCTCCCTGTTTTTATTATAATTATATCCGATAAACTAGTTACGATTATATATATAAAGATTAAAAATCGTTACGGTAAATAAAGGTAATATTTTTATTAATTAATTTTAATTCGAGTTATATATAATTTTTACGATTTGTAAACGTTTATCCACCGTTTATTATTTATAAACGGACGGGTAAATAAAACGTATAAACTAGATTTTAAAGTATTACTTAAAAATATTTATTAATAATATATAATCGAACTAACCTCTTTTACTCTACGATATAAAGTTCGCGGTGAATAATATAATTAATAATATTACGGGTTTACCGTTTTTTCCGGGCGTTTTATAAATACGATTTAAAAATATATATCGACGTTAAGGTCGACGCCGCGGGGAGGGAAGTACCGGCCGTATAAAATAAAATCGAGAAAATTCATGTTTTTAAAGTAAAAGTTAAAAAGTATTAACGAAAAGTTTAAATGTTTTATAAAAAGTATTACGATAAAAAATACATCTCGGTGTTATTTCGAGTCGGTGACCTTATACTTTTATCGACGTAAAATCTACGATTAAAAAAAATTTAAAAGAAAAAAGTGTCTTTTAACTTCGTAAGTTTATTCAAGATTTTCGAGATTATAAGATTATAAATATATAAACTAACCTTACCGTAAAAGTACTCGCGATTATATAACGTGTTCTCGGTCACGTTATTAAAGCCTTAACGCGTACGAGATATAAGGGAAATAGCTCGGATATTACTCCTTGCTCTCGAGGATAACGAGAACGAGTATAAAGTGGAGGTTATTAAGAATAAAATAACGTATAAAGAAGAAGTCTTATATTTTTATCGACGTAAAATCTACGATTAAAAATAGAAAAAATATAAAGAATATAAAAAAGTATTTAAAATTATGTAAACTTATTAAAAAAAGAAATAAACTATTAAAAATTAAATTAAATAATTATTTAAAATATCGCGGCCTCGTTATATATAATTTTATTAAATTTTTTAATTAAAAAAAAAACTTTTAAATATTTTTTTAAAAAAAAAGTAAAAGTATATATCGTTAATAAGAAATTAACGGTATAACGATATATCGTTTAAGATAACGTTAAATCGAGATATTAATAACGACGTAAAACACGGACGAATAAAAAACCTTTCGTATTTTAACGACTCAACGTCGTTAAAGAACGAGTCGCGTTTAACGATTTATTACGAGTATAACCGATCGTTAAAATAAAAACGTAAGTATTCGCGTTTTAACTTTATACCGTTATAATTAAACGCGATAAAAAAACGTTAATATACGCTCCACGTCTTATTAATAATACTATTATACCGGGTACGGGCGGTTATATTAATAAAACCGATCGTTAATTAATATAAACGTTTATACGCCCGAATAAAACGAATTAGTTTATAAAGATATTCTCCGGCAAGTAAAATAAAAGCCGGGGCTCTTTATTAACCTCGGGGTTATAATTTAAATATAACTTAAAATAATAAATAACGGTTTATAAAACGTTATATATATTACCGGCGATAAACGCCGGCGACTTTTTATATTTTTATAATAAAGCTTATAAAGAATATAATAAGAAATAACGCCGGGTTTATATATTAACTTTTAACGGGTAATATAATTAATATATATATTCGTTACGTATATTACCGGCGATAAATATTAACGACTCTTTATAACTCTTATAATAAAACTCGTAAAAAACGTAATAAAAGGCGACGCCGGGCTTATATACTAACTTTTAATAAATAATATAATTAATATATATATTCGTTACACGGGAGATATAATAAACGTAAGATATATAAACACGGGTTTAACTTAAGCTCGGGCGACGGGTCACGGTTAATTAATTACATGTCGCCGCCGTTTAAATCGCCGTTATTATCGTTATTATTATTATAATTACCGTCGTTATTTTTTTCGTCGTCGTTATTAAAAAAGGCGTAATAAAAAAGTAATAATAAGTAAAATATAATTATATAAAATAAACACGATAAATTATAAATTTAAAAAACGAATATTTATAATAAAAAGTAATATAAAACCACTTGTAATATAATATTTAAAATAACGAAAATACCGAAAGATAATACCCGCGTAATATTTAAATAAATTATTTAGTCGAATAAACAACGTTAATAAAACGTACTTAAGAATACCACTAATAATTCGTATATATATAACGAAAAACCGACTATAATACGTTTAACACTTTTAAACCTTACACCGCGTCGGCGGCCGAAAGATTAAACCGTTATATAATATAAAAGATTATAAAATAACTCGTATATTTACAAAAACTATAAATAATTAACCGAAAAACTAATTAAAACTTTCAAACTTCTCATTAAAGAGATATAAAAAGGCGTGAATATAAGTTAAAAACCAACTTATTAAAAAAAAGATAATTATTATAAACTATTATACACTTAAACGACGCCGCGCCTTCGTGGCGCGCCACTTAAGTGTCGCGCCTTAGTGGCGCACGCACGTAACAAGTGTGGCGCCTTAGTGGCGCTCACACGTAACGCGCGCGCTATGGCCAGCACGCGCTGGCGAGTCGCTGACGCTAAGTCAGCGCCTCCCAGCCACCAAGCTAGCATAGATAAGAGGCCCTCCCTTTTCCCAAAGGGAAAAGGAGGGCAAGACTTAGTCTTGACAATATGACACCTACCTTCGCCCTCGACTACTGATCATCTCGTATATCGTGACTACTTGTCTAAACCTATTATAATATATCGACGTATTATAAATATATTTTTAAATGAAATATATCGTTTATAATAAATTATAATATTTATTTATTATTTTTTTATATCGTAAAATCGATATTAAAGTATAAATTTAATTATTAAAAAAACTTTTTTATGTAATATATCTTTTTAATA